>MAVT02001504.1:0-12154 GCA_001702395.2 Diaporthe helianthi
TATTTATCTAAAAAGATATATTATATCTTATCCTTTTAGGATACTTACTATAGTTGTAGCTTAGTAAAGGAACTTAAAGAATATAAATAGTTAATATAAATATAAATATATATTATAACTCTAGCTATTAGCCTATCTATCTTATAGAACATATATAAGTTCTAGATTTACTCTTTAATATATGTTCTACTAGTAAAAGTAACTAACTATAATAACCTTCTTTTATAAAACTACTTATAAGTAATTAAATAAATGAGATAACCTTAAGTGAGGTAGATATATAGCTCTAATAGCTCTATTATAAATAGTAATAAATAGAGGGATAATTGAATAAGTTTATCTTTATACTAAAGTATCCCTTTACTTTAAACTTAGTCTAATAATAATAAAGAAAGTTAATGTATTTTTTTAAGAATATTGAAAACTATTGACTTAATTTCAAATATATTTAAGTTTTAAAAAAATATAAGTTAAGCTTACTTAAGTATAAAAGCTAAAACCGTTAGATTTTAAAAGGTTAAATCCTTTTTAAAAAGAATATAGATATTCGCACCTATAAAAACGGATACTACACCTAAATTCCTAAGTAATCGGCGCTACAACTAATTAGACGGCGCTATTCAACCTTACTATACCGCGCACCTAGGCACACAGTGCTTTTTACAGCCTCATCCGAAACACCACGTAAAGCCAAATCTTCAACCACCGCTCGCAGCCCCTTAACTACCTAAGTACTATACCTAATCTTAATTAAGTCGCTAGGGAGGCTAGCGGTAGCGGTAGTAGCGGCGAGGGCAGTAAGAGTATATAGGTAGTAGGCTAAAATTAAGGTACTTTATATACTAGTAAGCCTTAGTTATACGGTTAGGAGTTAGCATTGTATAGTATGTTAATTAATACGCTAGCGTTAATAATCTATATAGCGCGCCCTTAGTTAAAAAAAATCGTGTATAAGGGTAGGTATAGATTAGTTAAAAACTAGGTATAGTATTCGTTTTTATAGGTACGAATATCCGTATTCTTTAAAAAAGGCTATAACTAAAAAAACCTAGAAAATACCTTGATTATAAAAATAATAAATATTTAAATTAAATTAGTTAAAAAAACTATAACTGTAAGTCTTTTAACTTTATACTTATCAAGGATATATATAAATATAGCGTTAAACTATGCTTAGTTTATTCGCGCTAGTATTATTAAAGTTAAAGTTATTATTGTTTATAAGTAACTTAGTTAAATATTATTAAGTGCTAGGTAAATGTATTATTTAATATATAACTTTAATAAATTACTTTAAATAAGTAATATTAAAATATTAAAATGAAATAATATTTATTATAGTTTTTGTAAGAAATGAAATAATATTTATTATAATACCACTTTTAAGTAAGTAAATAAACTATTACTTTATTAAAATATCGTAAAAAAGGCTTTATTAAATAAAACTAGAAAGTATTCTAGGTATAAAATAAATTAACTTAAGTAACTATATTACATTACTTAGATATATAGCTTTAATAGCTTTATAGTTTTATCTTTATATTAAAATAGCCCTTTATCTTAAAACGAGTTTATTAAATATCAATATAGTAAATATATTTTTTAGAAATAGTAAGAGGTTTAAATTTAACATTTAAATGTATTTAGATCTTTAGATATTTTAAACTAAAACTTAATAATTTAATAAAGTACTCTTTTAGAAAAGATAAATAAAACTAAGGTAACTAAGCCTAAAATAAATTTTATTAAATAATCGTAGTAAATACCCTAGTTATAGTAATAGTATATTATTAAATTAACTGACTTTTAGAAAATTTAATTATAAAAGTAAAATAAATAAAATGAAATGTAGTAGCTATAAGGATATAGCTAGTGCTAAAAAGAGTATTATATTTAAAAGGAAACTACTTGTAAAAATACTATTAAGAAGCTCTTTATAATATAGTAGGGCTGTAAATAACCACTAGTTACCTTTAATATGTATAAAAACTACTATTTTAGCCTATTATAATAGCTTTACTATTAAATATTTAATTAGTTCAAAAATACTGCTAGGTTTATTACTTAATACTTAATAACGTATATCATTCCTAGATATTTAAACTTTTTATTAAACGAGATATAAAATACTCAAGTTTAAGAGTTTAGGAGAACAAGGCTTATAATAGGCTTTAGTAGGTAAAATAAGAGGAAAATTATTAGTATATATATAGTTAATCTTTTAAAATTCCTACTAAATTATACACTAATATTATAGTTATATAAAAATTGTGATTCGTACTTTTAAGCGTAGTAATGTTAATGAAAATACTTTATAAACCTAATCTTTTTCATTAGCTAATTGCAGCTATTTTAAAACTAGAAGTTTAGTAGGTTTTATATAGGCGTTAAAGTAGAAAACAAATTCCTAGAGGGTAAAAGGGTAGTTCTAGATAGTTATTATATTATCTAGGTTTCTAACTCTATACTAGTACTAATTAGGGTTTTATCTTAAAGGGAAAGCTTTCCCTTTAAAAGAAAGCTTTTACTACCTATATAAAGCTCTATTTTATAATAACTAAAACATTAAGGTTATTATCTAAGCTATTATCTTCTTAAATAAAGATTCTTTCCTCCCTTAATAAACCTATCTATAGTAGGTTCTCTCTATATTATATATTCTATATAAATATATACTATAAATTTAATTTCTCCCTTTTTAAATTACTAATTTAATTTCCTAGATTCTCTCTCTATTTTTTAAAATAACTACTACGTTATTCTATGTTTTATTTATAATCTCTATTATTTTTATTCCTCTAGGGCTTTAAGTAGTCTTCTATAGGCTTTATATAAATAAAAACTATTACTAATACTACTACTAAGGTTTACTATTTATATTTTATTAAACTTCTTAGTTTCTCTAGGTTTAATCTTATTAGTAATTTAAAAGATATAGCTCTTTCTCTTTTAGTAAATATTCCTTAAACTCTTCTAAGTAAAGTATTCTAATATTATTAAAGGCTTACTTTATATTTAGTTACTTTTTTAATTATTAATTACTATAAAGGTTTTAAAGGCCCCCTTTTTAACCTTTTTCAGTTTTTATTATTCTATATAGCTCTATGGTTTTTAAAGTTAAAAGTATTATTTATTCTCAAGCTTTTATTCTTAAGGTTTATCTAGTTTTTAAACTTATTTTTAGTAAAATAGTAAGTAAATATACTATAAAGTTTCTTAGTATTATTCTAAGATAGTAATTTATCTTTTATTCTACTTATATTAACTTATTTAACTCTAAGTTAAATAATTTCTTTTTTTAGTTCTCCTTATAAGTTTATATTATTACTCTAGCTTCCCTTTAAGGGTTATACCTTATTAGTAATTCTTATATAGTTTTACTTAGTTAGTTTTAAATTAGTATTACTATTTCTATTATATTTTAGGGATTTTATATTATTTATGATTCTTATATAATTTTATTTACTTAATCTTAGATAAGTATTATACGTTTTACTATACCTTAAAGAGCTTATATTTATAGTAATTCTTATATAATTCTACTTACTTAATCTTAGATAGATATTATAGGTTTTATTATACCTTAGGAAGCTTATAATATTAAAAGTCTTTATATAGTTCTTTATAGCTAGTTTTAGCTTATTTATTATTTATATTTTACTTACTATATTACTTAGAATAATTTATTTGGCTTATTAGGTTATAGCTTAGGTATTATAGGTTATTTTCCTCTAGTAGCTACTCTATTATTCTAAACTTTATCTCCTAGTTTAATATTATTAAGGATTTTAGCTTTAATATATTTATTATAAATATATTATAATACTTTAATTCTTTAAGCTTTTAAAACTACCTCCCTTCTTTTAATAATCCTTCTATTTATATTCTAAAGATTTCCTATAAATATATTACTCTCCTTAATCTAATCCTAAATTAAATTAAATATATTTATCATTAGCTTATAGCCTATTATCTAGTTTATTATTACTAAGATTATTAGTTAGATAAACTTATAAAATTCTCTCTATTTGTATATTCTAAGAGTACTTACTTAAGTATTTCTTAGTTTATACTAATAATTTAAAAATTAACCTATTTTAAAGCTTAAGTATATAGAATTAGCTTAATAATCTAGCCTTAATATAACTATACTATTATTATAATATATATTAAAAAGTATATTATCTCTACTCTAATACTTAGGTTTACCTAGTTTTATAACTAGTTTTATTAATTTTAAATACTAGTAATATTTACTTTATTAATTTAATAATTATAGTATAGATTAAATATACCTTAAAGGGGAGGGTAGAATATTATTATATTATCTTTAGTAGATGCTCTAATAGTTACTATAAATATAGATAACTCCTTAGATTTATTTAGCTAGCTATTTCTTTTATAATGTTATCTAATTATAAGTATTTATTACTATAGGTTTTACTAACTATTTTATTATTTACTATTTAAATTATCTAGGGTATATTTATCTATCCTAATATATTAAGGATTTACTATAAGATTACTCTTCTTAAGCTATACTCCTTCTAAAATAACTTATTTAAACTTCTCTAGCTTAATTATAAATAAATCTTCTTCTTAATACCTTAAAAGGAAATATATCCTTAGATATTATTTTTTTAATTTCTTATTAGGTACTATTAAGTATTTATAGTAAGTATTAGGTTTACCTCTAGTAGATTTCCTATACCCTATTTAGTGCTATTTAGTAAATATATACCTATAAGTTAAAGTTTACTTTAGTTAATATTCTTAATGAAACTATTAATAATAAGTTAAGCTTTATTAAGTAAACTATATATAGGCCCTTATTCCTTAGTCAGTTTATAATTTTTTAAATTAATTATATTAGTAATAGTATATAGAAGAATACTATATTTAGGAGTATTTTAATATATATTCTTACTATTATATTAAACCTTATAGGTATTTACTCCTAGATAAAGGTTTTTTAGGTATAAATATACTTATTTAAAAAATTAGCTTTTACTTTTTCTCCTTCTAGTTTATATTTAAAGTAGTATAGTACTAGTTACTACCTATAAACTATTTTAGCTACTATTTATTATATAAAGTTATATAATCCTAAGAATAAGAGTTATCTTTTAGTCTTTATAGGTTTTCTTCTAGTTTATTTTACTACTTAGTATATATTTTCCCTTATTATAGTATATAGTAGAGTTAATTTTAGTACTTACCTTATTTTTCTCCTAAGTATATTTAATTGTTTTTTTAATTATTCATTTTATTTAATTAGAATTAGGGGGTTTTCCTAGTAATACTCTTCTTTATTCGAAGTACCTATTTTAGTAGTTTTTATATTTATTTAGATAATCTAAAGAGTTTAAAGTATTATAGCCTATAAAGTATAGTTACTATAGTATACTTCCTTAATTACCTATACTACTACTTATTCTCTAATAGTACCTACTAGTACTTTTATCTATTATAATAGTTTTCCGATATTAGTATTTTACTATCTAACTCCTATCTCTAATAGTACCTATTTAACCTTATAAATATAATTATTAAAGGTTTATATTACTTTATTATCTATAATATGAGCTCCTAGATATATTCCTAGCCTATATTTAGTAGCCTTATATATACTAGCTAAACTATCTCTTTTAGTTTTATTCTCTAAATAACTATTACTCTAAATAGCCTAACTAATAGGTTAATTAAAGCTTTATTTAGAAACATAATACCTAGTTATAGTAAGCTAATCCCTAGTTCTTTATATAAGTATATAAGTATTACCTATATTTAATTAACTCTAAACTATTTTATTATATTTACCTTAAAAGTTAAGTTAGCTCCCTAGTTTACCTATTATATTAGCCTATATAGTACTATAGTTAGTACTATTCCTCTTTACCTAATAATTTATAAGATATATTATATGATTTTATTCTTAGTAATTAAATTTTATATTATATATAGTCTACATAGTATATTAAGTAATAAATTTAGTACTAGAGTTAAATTATTATTAAATAATCTTCTTATTAGGTGTTATACCTTTCTCTCTCTATATTCTCTTAAAGTTAATATCTTATATTACCTTCCTATTAGTTAGTATTCTTATATTTAGGCTTAGGTTTATACTTATAAATAGTTAAATAGTAGAGAGGATAGAGGTTTTAGTAATCTTTTTTTATTTTAAAGGAAAGGGTTAGGTTACTATAGTATAAAAATAGTTTACTTAATAGGTTTTTTTTATAATTAGGTATTAAGTTTTTTATTATATATTAGGTTGATTTACTTTAGATATATTTGTTTATAGGTAGTAGTAAATAATATTAATATAAGATTAAAGCCTCCTTTTCTCCCTTTTTAAAGTATCTAATTATTAATAATTTTTATATTTTATCCCCTGTTATATAATTTTAATTACTTTATATTACTTTATTTTACCTTTAGTTTTCCTCCTAGTTAAAGGCCTTTTTACTAAGGTTCTCCTCTCTTCCCTTCTAAAATTCTTATCTTAAATAATAAGTACTTATAAGTTAATAATTATTAACTCTAGCTTTTATTATTTACTCTCCTCTTTAATTATCTCTCTTATTAGCTTTATAGCTAACAATACTTTTTAGATAAACCTATCTAGTTTAAATTATAGTACTTTAGATTAGTAGTATATATTTTTTAAGCTTATTTTACTCTACTAGGTTTTATAATAAAGTACATAACCCTTAACGTTTATATAATTGCCTTTTATAGCTTTCCTTTAACGTTTATATAATTACCTTTTATAGCTTTATTTACTTTAGCTTAAAACTTTTAATATAATTATTACCCTTTTAAAATAAGAGTTATCCTAAGTAATAGTTTTATATCTTAGTATTATATTTATAAAGTATCTTCTTTTATATTAACTCTTTTATATTAAACTTAATAAATATTTCTAATATGTCCTTTACTACCCTTTTTATTATCTTTTCTCTTTATTCCTTCTAGATTATATCCCTTTTCTTTATTATTATTACTATTAGTTCTTCTTTTATTACTCTACTATTTATAATTATTAAAGAAACTATATTAGCTTTACTTCTCTTTATAGCTACTAGTATCTCCCTTAGTAATAGCTTTAAACTTTATAGCTATTTAAGGATTACCTATAATATAATATATCTCTTACCTTATAAGTATTTAGAGTTTATAGCTATAATAATATCTAAGATAGTATTTAGCTATTTATTTAGGTTTTTATAGTTTTAATACTAGGTTTATTTATATAGCCTCTTTCTTTATTATTTTTACTACTATCTTTACTTTTTTTATTAATTGTAAGCTATATACTAGTCTATATATGATTTTTATTCCTTTTGTTTAGAAAAAATCCTTTAGCTTTTTTACTTTAAAGTATTTAATATTATTAAAATAAACCCTTTAGGGGCATTTGAATACTATAGTACTTTGCTTTAGCTTTTAATTATTATATTAAGCCTACCTATAATACATCTTAATATATAGTAGTTAATAATATAGAAGTTAGTTTACTCTTTATATTCTTCTAGATAAACTAAGCTTGAGTAATTTATCCCTATTAATTCCTATAATTTTATTATAACTACTAAGATGGGTAATATCTTTAAAGAGTTATATATACTTACTAAGGTATATACTTTATAATTAGCTAGGAAGGTTTTAACGTTTATAGACTATATAGGCTACTATATTATTTTATATAATTAATATAGTATGGAGGATTCTATATAATATCTATAGATTTTGTATACCTATTATAGTATATTAGTTATTTTATTCTCTAGTATATATACTATATACTCTTTAGGTTTATCTATATATTAGAGAATTTTTTCCTTAATTTAGTATTTTATTAATTATATAGTAATTTTCTACTATATTATCTTTATTTTTTTTATAATTACTTTTTTCCCCTAAAGTATTAGGCTTACTATCTATAAGTACTATTTAGACGTTATATATAGTTTTACTAGCTTTATACCTTTCTTTATCTTTTTAAGCTTAACTATATACATAAGTAGTATTTCTTTCTATTTATTCTACATAGGCCCTACTTTAATAAGTCCTCTAAGAGGGGCTACTAGTAGAGGTAGATTTACTATTTTAGTTTTAACTATATTAGTTATTAACCTTATTAGTTAAAATAGCTTATTTATGATTTATATTATATATAATATATTTAGTTAGTAAAGTAGTTAGATACTAAATATTATTAGTATATTTAGCTAGTTTATAATCTTCCTATTTAGTGTACCTTTTATAGCTAGGGTTAAAATTATATTTAAATAGTTTATATATATAATTATTAGGTATAAAGAGGGTAGGATATATCTATAATATTCCTAAAGGGCTTTAATTACCCCTAATGTTTTTCTTTTATTAATTAAATACCTAGTTTCTATATTTTTAAGCTTAAATAAGATAAATATTACTATTTATATTTTTTTTATCTATGTATTTAATATAGCTATTTTTATTAAGGTATCTATAATTTAGAATAGTAATACTTTTAAAGCTATATTTAATATATTTAATAATAAGTAAAACTATAATACTTTATTTAAGACTTTATTTATATTCTCCTATATATATTAATAAATAGTTTCAAATACTTTAGCTTATTTACTTTCCTATTTAAAGAGCTTTTCTTTTTACTTTATTTATTTAAATAGATAACCAATAGCTATAGGTTTTAATATTTACCTTTAAAATACTTTTTTAAAAATAAGGGTAAGGGCTACCCTTCCTAATATTAGCTCTTTAAGGTAAAGTACTAAGTATAGGAATTCCTTTAATTATTTCTATGTCTTTAAATAGTTTTCTAGGAGTAACTATCTCTTAAATCTTTCCTAATATTTCTATAATAAGTATATAATCCTAAATATAAGTTTAAATCCTAATAATATAATATAGTTTATAGATAGAATTATTTTTAATAAAGATAGATTAATATTCTTAAATTTAGTCTAGGGGAAGTAGTAGTTATATAAGAAATGAAATATTTTTTTAAATATTCTAGCTAAGCTTATATAGTCATCTATGAATAAGTTAAATAAGATATTTTATTAGTAATAGTAGCTAATTAGTAATAGTAGTAGTAGTCCCTTAAGCCTATTAATTTAAAGCTAACTCCTATATATACTATTACCTAGTATATAGTATATATATAATATACCCCTTAGTCTAGATAGTATTCTCTTTAAGAATAGCTAATAGTTTAAAGTAATAAATATAGCCTTATATTTATTACTTAGTATAATTCTTACTCTCTAAAATCTATATATAGCGTTACCCTAAAAGAATACTCTATACCCTACATATAAGATATTTTTAAATATATGGTTATATTAGTATATAGGCTATTATTGTAAAATAATAACTATATTAATTACTTAGTAATCTACTATAGCTTAAAATAAGTCTTTTTTAAAAGAAATCTTATATAAGTAGCCTATTTACTTATCCCTAGGTATATTTACTCTACTTTTTGTAACTTATTATAGAATCTCTTTATAAATACTCTTAAAGTATCATACCTTAACTTATTTAATTTTATAGCTTCTCGCTTCTAAATACCTAATTAAGTAAACTATTCATTAATATATAATTATAGTTTAATTAATACCCTTATACTATAGGTTTATACTTAGAGTAAAGTTCTATTACTCCTAAGTTAGCTAATAAAACTTAATAGTACTAAATTTATAAATATATACCTTATTACTATCCTATATTCCCCTAAAATACTAAGGGCCTATTTATTTTTATTTAATCTATTAATTACTAATATTATTTCCCCTTTATTATCTTAAATATTAATTTTTTAAAGGGGTAAAATAAAATCTATAGTTACTCCCTTATAATTACTAGCTACTAGTAATAAATATAGGCTATTATCTTTATTTATTTATTCTCTCTCTACCTATATCTTTTAAAAATGCTATCTTTTTCTTAGAAGTTAATTAATAAGAAGTAGGTTTATTTTTATTGTAGGTTTCTTTTCCTCTAAAACCTTTTATCTTAAAATAACCTTTAAAATCCTAATATAAGTTATATTATTATTAAATCTTACTTATTTAGTAATATTAGATTTATCTAAAGACTTCTTTATAAAGGTCCTTCTAAATATAAAACCCTTTATAAGTTTTTTAAAATACCTTATATCTCTTTTATAAAGTCTCTATTTATATATTCTAATACATTAATTAGTTTTATTTTATTTACTAAGCTTAGAAATACTTTAGGTTTCTCTTTAGTAATATTACTAAAGTTAGTAATAAATATTATATCTAACTTATTAGTATTATATTTATTATTCTCTTTATTATTAGTAGATAAGTTATTATTTAAAATATAAAATCTAGGTTCCCTCTTTATACCCTAGTAGTTTAGCTTAACTTTAGTTATATATCTACTCTATCCCCTAATTATAAGGGTATTAATACTATATTTATAAGTTATATAGTTTTTAATTAACTATAATTTCCCTAAGAGGGGAGTATATATTTCATTATATTCTATAATATAAACTTATAATACTATTAGGATTTACCTAACAATAACTAGTACTATTATATAGTATTTAATTAAGGTGAATAAATTATTAGCTATCTTAAGGAATATTAAATCTTTAACTTTATATCTTTTTAGTTTAAAGTAGTTTATTAATACTAGTCCTACTAGCTTACCTAATAACCTATTGTTAATTAAAATACATTACATAGTTTTACCCTTAATTTTCCCTTTTATATATACTAAATATATAGTTGTTATATCTACGAGGGCTTAATATATACATTTAATCCTTTTTATAGGAAATATAATAACCTTAGCTATAATAAACTATGTTTATCTTTTTAAGGGAAGTTTTTTCTCTCTCTTAGTACTATAACTATAAATAAAGTAGCTTAGCTTATATATTATCTAACTTATAGTATAATATTCATTTTCTATAGCTATTTCTAAATATTAAATTAAGCTATATTATCTTTACTAAATAGCCTTATTAGAATAGTTTTTTTTTCTTTTTAGAGTTTTCTAATTTAGCATTTAGTTATTTATTTAGTTATAAAATTATATCCCTACTCTTTTAAATGTTTTCTATATATTTCTTTTTTAGGTATAGGGTTAACTACTCCTTTATTTAATATTTTATTGCTTTTAAAGAAGGGGTTAAAGGACTTACTTCTATTATATAACTATCTAAATCCTAGTCTTTATATAAATAAGGGTACTTTACTACTCTAGTAAGTATAAGATATATAAATAGGGTAAGGCCCTTTTAGTTCTTTTTTAATATATTCTATATTAACTTATTTACAAATAATAACTCCAAATATAAAAGGGAAGTAATAGTTAAGGTAGTATCTTTAACTCTACTGTATATTTCTTCTAGTATATAGGGTTAAGCTTACTTTATTACTTTTAGGTTTTTAAAAACTAGGTCTTTCTTTTAAATATAGTTTTATATTTTATATGAAATATTAAATATTTTTATATGAAAGGGTAGGAATTTACTCTATATTCCCTATTTGTATAATTATAGTAGGTCTAATTAGTAGTATAGTTATTTAATATCCTATTTATATTACAAGTATTCTAGAAACTCTAGCTAAATAGTACTCCTTAATATACTTATCTAGTATACCCTTCTCTTTAAAACTATCCTTCCTATTATTACTATAAGGCTTATATATTATAGCTCTATAAAGGCCTATATATACTACTTAATAAGGCTACTATTTTATTATAGTAAAGTTAGAAGTTAACCTATTTCTACTAGTTTCTATTTTATTTATTAAAGGGCTATACTATATATAAAATTTTAAGGTAATAATAGTTACTTATTAGTTTAGGGTTTATAGAAAATCCTCTATTATAAGGTATTTTATATATTTTTACTACCTCTTAAATAAGCTTATAAACTACTTTTATAATCTATAAAGATATCTTCTTATTAGTTATTAACTTTTACAATAAGGCTACTAGTTCTTTATCCTTCCTAGTTCTTCAGTAGTAAATATATCCTAAAATATACTCTTTTACTTTCTTAAAGTTATATATATTGGTTATTATACCTTTACTTATTATAAGGTTAAAAGACTTATAATTATAGTTTTTTTTAACTAAGTTAATTTAACTA
>MAVT02001505.1:0-12126 GCA_001702395.2 Diaporthe helianthi
TAAGTCCTATTAATCTAAGTATATATAGCCTATATATAGTTTACGCTAGTACCCTGATTAAAGTAACTGCTAAACGTAGAGAAGGTATAATACCTAGGTGTCTCACGGTACACCCACGCTTAGACTAGACGCAGTAATGTACTATAAGCTATGTTACTACCTAAGAGCTTCTACTACGTTAGTCCCCTTCCGCTCACAGCGTAGGAGGTAATATAAATCGGCTATTAAATTTAGCTATATGTGAACGTTTTTTTTAAGTATAGAATACTACTAAAACTAAAATTTATTAATAATTATAGCTAACTATAAGAACTATCTTTCTATAAGTTTAGAACTATATTATATTTTATAACTATATATTTATTCCTAGTAAAAAAGTAGCTATTTTAGGTATTTTAACGCTATTTTGAAAGTTATATTTATTATAAGTACACTATTCTAAGTAGTTTTATACTTTATATACAATACTATATTTTACTAAAGTAGTACTTTCTATATTATATTATATAATTAATAATAAGTAAATAGATAACTACTAAAGTTGTTCCTATTATTAAATTTAACTAGACCTTATAAGTATAGTATTTTAAGTATTAAGTATTAAGGGCTATTTAGCTGTAATCATTGATAGATTTTAGTTTTAGTAGTGCTCTTCACTATGAAAAAAACGTTCGCATATAGCTAAATTTAGTCTATCGCTGATTTCTGTTACCCCTTACGCCTGGCGGCGTAGGGGGGCATCCGAAGGTCTGACCCCCGGGGACCAAGCAAATTCAACTCAGCACGTTGTTTTCTATTCCTAGGCCAGACTTCTGAGCGAATCAGTCGTTATCTAGCTTCTGAACAGGAAGCTTCTGAACAGGAAGCTTCTGAACAGGAAGTATGCCCGAGTCCTGCTGACGACCACCCGGCGGCTCATGGGCAGCATCGTGGGCTCCAAGCGCCGTCGAAACATCCTGAACTTTACCACGCCACAAAAGTCCTAGTGCCCTTCTCACCCAACCACAGCCAGATCCCGGCGATCCGGGAGCCAGCCCGGGACAACATTAGGCTGCGCGACCATCTTTGTCCCCAAGGCGATGAACACTGCTTTCCCAAAGGTTCTTTGTAGGCGCCCAAATCACTAAGAGGTAGGATGCGTCAAGGCATGGCATCCCGCAGGGAGATATCGTCGCAGACTGATCGACCTGGTCTGTTTGCCCTGGTGTGTACTGCTCGAGGCCTTCCTCAGGAGTCAGCGCCGGAATAACGGGCGTGTGCGAGCTTTACAACTACATCCACGTCTCCGAGCTTAGCCACTGCATAGGTTCCGGCGCAGGCGGTTTCCCGGCCTTCCAGCGGTTCCACGAACATCGTCTGCAGGGAAGAGAAGTGCCAAACGACAGCCTCTCCGACGCCTTCGTGGGCGCCACCGCGGCCTGGGTCAACTTGCTTCTGCTCTCGGCTTTTGGTCCCATCGAGACTGGTGCGTCAACTTGCGCCACCTCGTTGGAGTCGATGGACACGGCCAGCTATGCGTGTGAGCTCATCAGCAGCGGCAGGGCCAGGTAGGGTATGCCTCGCTGGTGTGTATGAAGTTCTCACAAGGCCCATCTCCTACGAGTTCGGGGGCGATCAACGCCATCATCGACGCTGCGCACAACGAGCATTGTGGACAGGCACCCAAGGAGATTGCACACGTGATGTCGAGGCCGTTCACCACCACTCGCAGTGGCTTCGTCCTGGGAGACTTCATCAGGAGGGCATCGGCATAAAGGTGCCAGCTAGTACATGGCTGACTCTGGAGACGGGTGTTCCCGTCTACGGTGTCAGCACGTGCAACGATGTGCACACATTGATTCGCATCCAACAAGTTGGCAAGAACAGCCCCAGCACCTGGCACGCGGGGATCATCCCAGGGAACCGCAACGGCGACGACATCGGCAACAAGCTCGAGCCGCACGAGTCACTGCTGCCAGGCTGACGGGCGACAACGTCCGGCTGCGCGCCAGCAGAGCACATCAAGGCCTTCCCAGTCACGTCATTCGGCTTGGGCCAAAAGGGGCGCTCAGGCCCATCCCAGTCATCGTCCACCCGCGGAACCTGTGCGACGCCGTCGACGAGGCGCAGTACCGGTAAATACCATGTCCACCGCGCTAAGAAAGCAACGTCGCTCCAGGATCGCCAACCGCTGCGGCTGCAAGACTGCAGGCTGCACGGTCATGGCATATTCAGGGCCAAGGAGGAGCTGCCATGTGCTGGGAAAGAGAGTATAAGTTGATCATCTATGCTTAACCCCTCAGCCCGTAGAGAAAACCCTTACGAAGGTCCATTTGATAATTTTGTCGCTAAGCCTGCAGGGGTCCCTGCAAGTTCAGGGATTAGTTCTCCTCGGCTAACCAAATTCGAGTGTGCTTAAAGCGGGGAAGTAGACAAACCTTAAAACAACTTGCCGCCCATCCTTATCCTCATGCTTAATCTTTACCCTATCAGTCTCTCTTTTTCTTAGTGTTTTGCTTACAATAGCGCCCTATTATCAAATTGCATCTCGTTCGCAGATTCTAAGCTTTTTAGCTATTAAATTTAAACACCAATAAATCTTTAAGTATACTAGTATAATGCCAAATACTCAAAAGTCTTAGTAGAAAAAGGCCCTAAAACAAAGCTTTAATCCCTACGCTTAACTACTCCTTATTCTTAATATCTATATTAAGGATAGCAAGCATACTAGCTATTTTCCCAAGAGGTAAGAAAAAGCAATAAAGATTATCGCTATTGTATATAAAGATTGCAATAAAAACAAGCTTTTAGCTAAGTAGATTACTAAGCGAATAGGCAACTAAATTTTTATTTACACTATCTAGTGGATCTTTTGTAAGGCTAGCTTAAATAAAATAAAGCTAACAAGAAAGCCTAGCTTATTAAATACTATAAAGAAAGCCCACCTTAAGTAGTATTTAGCTTATTAGTTGTAAACTTTTAAAAATTAAAAACACGTAATTTAAAGCAATAAAACTTTAATTATTTTATATAATTGCCAAAAAGGATATTAAGTTTAAAAAACGCCTAATAAAAAAGTTAATAAAACCTTTATTTAAGAGCAATAAAAGAAGTACTTAAAGTTTATATTTTAGGCTTATTTCTTATACAATTAAAAGGGTTCTTACTACATCTAATAATCTAAAACCACTATAAAAAAAAAGTAAGCTATAAAAAAGCTTAATAAGCTTAACGCTTAAAACAAGCCCTTAATCCAAGCCAAGTAGCAAGCTAAAAAGGATATACAATATACTATTGCCTATTAGCAAAACTTTTATATAACGCGCAAAAAAAAGTAAATTTAGGGCAAAAAAAAAGGCAAGCTTATAAGAAAAGCTAGGTATAATAGAATTAACTAATATCGCTATCAAAAGCATATTCTTTTTAATAAACTAATTTCGTTTACTAAAAAGTTAAAGCTAAAAGCAAGCGTTTAAGAGAACAAAGCTCCATTATATACTTACTTTACTTAATAAGCAGTATTTAACCTTACTAGCGTTAAACGCTTACTATAGTATAGGAATTCTCTTAACCTTAATATAATTAAGGCAATCTAGCCTAAGTTAAAAAGAAGGATAACTTATAAAGAAGCGCTAAAGAAGCAAGTATAGCGGCAGGCGTAGGTTAACTTTAAGCAATTACAACTATAAGCTTTTATCAAAAGAATACCGTAGCACATTTAGCAAGTAATCAATTGCGAGGGTAGTAATAAATACAACAAAGGCAGAAACAAGTCGCTGCAAATAGAGTTTTATACATTAGCAAAAATATATAGCGCGTATAGTAGCTTTGCGCAAGAAAGCCTAACCACCAAAAAAGAGGTTAGCAATAACTTTAGTATAAAATTCAAGCGCCTTATACGTGCAAACGCTACACGTTTTTAGTAAACAAGAGCGCAGTAGTAGTATACAAGTTACCTAAAGAGGTCATGGGTTTAGTTAGCAGTTACCATAGTAATCAAATGCAGGTGCCAGGGACCCCTGCAGGCTTAGCGACAAAATTATCAAATGGACCTCCGTACTGTATAGACACTCGGGTAGGTAATTGCAGCCGACAGGGGTGTGTAGACAAGCTAATACACGTGAAGTAAAGTGGATCAACCTTATTTCCATGCATACGGTATGTACACAGTACCAAGGGTTGTTGACTTTGGTCCCGAGACATCCGAGTGCTCCGCCAAGCAATCATCTTTCGCATTTTACGTAAGCCGAGCCACCTTCACCTGTGATCAAGGATGGACTGGCGAGATTTGGCAGGTTTATGATTCAGGTGAGGCATCAGTTGTATGTTTTCATTTTAGATGTTTGCAATCATGTCGATCCATACGACAGCGAGCAAAATCAATAAGCTTCAGGATGTGATACATCTCAAACAGGACCTGACTTTGCACACATGTCAGGCAGCAACTCGCGCGCGCGATACTGCTGTCTGTGTCAAGCGAAATCGGGCCCCCCCCCGGGAAAATTAATTGGGGCTGCACAAGCCACTCACGTTTTTGAGTTTTTTATAAAGACGCCTACGCAGCGTCTACACAGCGTCTACGCCGCCACCTGTAAAATTTTCAAAAAGTGCGCAGGCGCTGCGTAGGCGCGTGCTTCAATTGAGGACTCCCTGATTTTCATGGAATAGTGCAGACGCTGCGCAGGCGCTGCGTAGGCGTCTTTACAAAAAACTCAAAAACGTCAGTGGCTTGTGCAGCCCTAATTAATTTTCCCGGGGGGGGGGCCCGATTTCGCTTAACACAGACAGTGAAATTAAAGATGACTCTTAATACTCCCGATAGTCCCACCCACCATGGGTTTTCCGCCCACTGAGCAGGCCAAACAGGCAGACCGGAATCTTCTAACATTGGGTTTTTTTTTTTCAAACGCTAGGTCTTTAAGCGTTTATCACCACCGTATGAACATTTAAAGGGACCGTATACCTTCGAGATATAAACGGATTAACCACAAAGCTAGGTATTTAAATTAGTAGCCACGGTAGTTTTGTTTCTTATAGATTATATAATACTAGTTGATCTCTAATTTGCATAGATTTATACGTATATGTCTCTAATCTTAGCTACTATTATTGCGAAAGTACTAATTTATCTCCTAAGAGCTGTTATACGTAGTATCTACTTCTGCTCTTTGTATATGCTATCTAAGCTTAATACTATAAAAGCAACTAGTATTTATTCTAAATAGGCAAACTAAAATCTTCTAATATTAGGGGGTTTCTTTTTAAACGCTGGGTTTTTAAGCGTTTATTACTATTGTATAAACATTTAAAGGGACTATATACCTTCGAGATGTAAATAAATTAACTACAAAGCTAGATATTTAAATTAGTAGCTACAGTAATTTTTTTTTTACGGATTATATAATACTAATCTATTTCTAATTTGCATGGATTTATACATATATATTTCTAATCTTAGCTACTATTATTACAAGAGTACTAACTTATCTCCTAGGGGCTATTATACGTAGTATCTACTTCTACTCTTTATATATACTATCTAAGCTTAATACTATAAAAGCAACTAGTATCTATCCCAAACAAGCAAACTAGAATCTTTTAACATTAGGGGGTTTCTTTTTAAACGCTAGGTCTTTAAGCGTTTATTACTACTATATAAACATTTAAAAGGACTATACACCTTCGAAATGTAAACGAATTAACTATAAAGCTAGGTATTTAGATTAGTAGCTACGGTAGTTTCGTTTTTTACGGATTACATAATACTAGTTTATCTCTAATTTGCACGAATTTATACATATATATCTCTAATCTTAGCTACTATTATTGCGAAAGTACTAACTTATTTCCCAAGGGCTATTATACGTAGTATTTACTTTTGCTTCTTGTGCATGCTACCTAAGCTTAACACTATAAAAGCAACTAGTACCTATTACGGACCTGTTAACACCGATAGTTATTTCCGTCGATCCCTATAGCTTGAGTGTTAAGACTGGAGGTGCATATGTGGGAAAGCCTGTTGATCGAAACGATGTTAGCAGTAGCTCCGCCGTTTGGCGCGTAACTTATAACTTCATTTTTCTCGTAGCAGGCGTGTCAGGCGGCGAACTAACTAATTATAGATTACATAGGTACCTAAGTACTTAAGTATCTACTTAAGTAGGTATTTAAGAAGCTATTCTTTCGGCCCTTAGCGGGAGCTATGGTAAGCTACCCTAAGGTAGTGATGATGATGGCTGTGAATTAATAATAGTGACATCGCCGAGTCGTTGTCAGCAAGGCTGAGCGATGATACATAGTATCAGCGGAGCGGTCTATAGTGTAACAAGAAAGTAAGGATGAGATGGTTGGCGAGGGTATGCCACCGGAGCGTAAAAGTATCTAGATTCGGGTAGAAAACTGTTGCCTAAAAGTGGCTGCGGCCTGCCAAGAAGCCCCTTAATTCCCCAGCCGTTGGCCCATCGCTCCCGCCTAAGGGATTGGTAACTACGGAGTAATTCTAGTACACACTAGCACCAGTGTTTTCTAGTGTAGGTTAGGACTAATAATCCTTCGGCGCGGAGGACATGCAGGTCTCGCCGGGAGACGTTGCCGACAAGGCTACCCTAGGTTAGGCTGGTTAGACACGCCAAGCACGGTAAGGTGGAGCTGTTGGGCGTGGTTTCGTGTTGTCATTAAGTGGACATGCTGAATGATTGCGTAATTTCAAGTGCACGAACCAGTGTTTGGACAAGCTATTTCTGGACTACACACTACCCAGCCGTCGTTCAACTTTGAATGTTTAGATGTTGCTTATTTCTGTCGTGAGGATAGGGGACAGAGAGACAAGGGCAAGGACTTCAGGGACAAACATATTGTGGACATGACTGACGTATGAGAGACCTGGCGAGACCATGTTCCTGGTAAATACTCATGGCAAAAGTGTACTTGATGCAAATAAACCTGGGCATTTACCTTGCAATGGGCTCACTCAAAAAATCAAAGTCCGGCGAGATTCCTTTGGCGAGGACTGATACTTAGTTGACAATGCCGAGGCTATCTTCAACCATCTCTATGCCTCTGATAGTCTCCCTAATTTTGATTGGGACGACTTGCGAGAAACCCGAGCTCAATCTAATAGCACATGGGGTGTTTCTATTACTGAATGGGACTCTTTAGAGTTATTCGTGGTACACTAAAAAAAAAACGGCCGAATCTCAAATGTTTACCTAGGTACCTAGGTAGAATTCAATTATCCTTTGTTGTTGAAACATGCAGCACGCACTGTGAACTGTACCATCTGGGTCCATCATCAGGAAAGTTCATTTGAAGCCAGAGACTGAACAGGGTATAACCTAGTCTCCACCATCCAATACTGGTAGGCAACCTTATATGATGAACCTTGAGGGATGCATTGAATTGCACAGTTCCAAGGTGTCCAAGACTAAGTATGGACCCAAGTTTGTGGTTAACTCGCTGCCAAGCACATGGTTCTAACGCCTCGGCAGGGGACACAAACGTTATTTACGAAGTAGTTAGCCGTGAACTGTCACATGGTCACCTTTGTAGCAATTTCTATGGGGAAGAATAAACATGCATAAGTTGGTCAACATGTCAGGAACAGCTTCTACTACCTCGTCTTGTACTAGTAGCATGTACTCCGTACTCCTGATAGATTAACAAGTGAAGTTTGAAACACTTGGTTTCCGCTCCCGTTGGGCTGTGAATAGGGGAAACATTTTTTCCTCTCCCTGCGGATGGTATTCCAGGCTGTACTGCCCATGTCTTACAAGCTTGCACATGTCAGGACACTCAAGACTGAAATAAAAATAGTTGTTGATTGCTATCGGGTCATCCGTACCTAGGCAGCGTACCTTGGAAGTGTTAGCAGTGATGATTCAATGTTCAAGACGCACTCAGAATTACAATTATAAAAGTATTCCTCGTCCTGGCCGAGTATTCAAGTGAGACACATAACTTAGACCAGTCCATCCAGTCCATCCATTTCTTTCTTTTAGTATAGCCAGATCACACTTCGACTTTTCCCTCTCTTTCCCTCTCTAGCCTTTCTTTTCTTCCGGCTCTTCAGTCGTCCTGTCACTCCCTGTTTATGATTTCCCAGCACTCTGGGTAATCACCAGACACTCTTTGGAAAAGAAAACTTGTAAAAATGTCTCGCTTCAAGTTTCTGGCATGTCTCATGTCGCTGGGCGCTACCGCCGTCGTCCAAGCCCAAGACGTCACGCAACCATGGGTAAGCAGTTGCAAAACAATGCAAATTCATCACCAAACTAACATGTACCCCAGGCCCTCGGGACCCCAGTTACCATCATGGCAATCTCGAAAGATGTGGTGGACGACTCGACAAGATGCCCAGCAAAGCTGTCAGATGCCAGAGCAGTACCATGGGACTACACACCAGTCCAAGCCAACGTCGAGCTGGGCATCGTTGTCGCCAGCAACCCAAACCCAGACGGCAAGCTCATCGAAAAGTTCTACTTGACCAACGGCCTGTCAGTCGGGCAACCGCTAGCAGAAGCCGGGACACGCATCAGGGTGCCCGGTGAGAATCTGTGCTGGTTCCGCGAGGCGAGCAGCGGCAACGTGCGGCTTGGCCGCTGCGGGCCCGAGTACGCAGACCAGGCCTTCTACGCGTCCTTGCCCGCCGAGGGCCAGACGACGCCGGCGAGCATCTCGACGACCGACTCGGGCGGTAACAGCCTGGCAGTCATGTACGAGTTTGCGAGCACGGGCAACACGCCCGTCATCTTTGGTGACGGGACGCCGATCGTCTACTGCTTCTACCACGCCGACACGGGCGTCCTGCTGACGGCTCCCGCCGACCCGGCGGCCGCCTACACGGCAAAGGTCAGCTACACCAACGTGACGGCCAGCTCGTTCAGCGCCGGCGCGCCCCGGTCCGAGAGCGAGGCCCCGCAGTGCAACTGGGCGGCCTGGGGCGACGACGGGCCCAACGGCACGGCGGCCAACATCCAGCAGAGCTCCTCGTCACCCGACTGCCTCCTTGCGCGCACGGCGGCCTCGGACCCGGCTGACGAGTGCCTCAGCGACCCTTCCAACGGCGACTGCATCCTGCACGTCGCCGTCGCCTTCTGCGCCGACCTGCCCGAGGTCCTCCAGGACCTCACAGTCGCCGAGAAGAACGGGGCCGTCGAGACCTGCCTCCGCCGGGCCAGCCAGGGCCCGTGTGTGGCCAACCCGAGTGGTGCTGCGTGTGCCTCGGGCCTGTACGCCGGCATCAAGTTTGTGGGTGGTGGTGACGGAGGGGGTGGTGCCAGTTCGAAGCGTCAGCAGATTGACCTCGAGACACTGTTCTTTGGCGACCCAAACAACCCAGACTCGGAGCTGCCTTTCGTGAGCCAGTTCTTTGTCGGCATCGCCAAGAACCTCATCAACTCGGCCGCGTCGGCCCTCAACATGCTCGCGACGCCCTTCGTCGAGGAGCTGCGGTGGAAGTGCCAGGAGGCGTCGCTGTGGACGCACCTGTTCAGCAACGACACCGGCACGCAGGTCCGCCGGGGCTGCACCAAGGTGTTTTCGGCGTGGGACAACTCGACCGTCCTCGAGCTCGAGATGAAGACGCCGTTCGAGCAGGCCGGCAGCGTCTTTGCCGACGTGGCGATGCTTCTTTCTGCCGTTGGTGACCTCGCCGAAGCGGCCAAGGCAGTCAGCGCTGTCGACTGGGTCATGACCAAGTTCGGGCTCAGGGCCGCCCAGCTGGGCAAGGATGAGGGCCTCGTGCTAGAGGCTGTGCAGGGCGAGAACACGGTGCAGCTGTTCCGCAACGCAGGCGACGGCTCACCCGCGCTGATCGGGACAGAGGCCGAGGGCGAGGCTCTGGCGAGGGAGGTTGACTCGTCGGCTTTCCGGAACTGCGTCGAATGTGTCGAGGCCGGTCTCGTCAAGAGGGATGGGGAGGGGCGGGAGGAGGGACACTCCAGCAAGCTCCAAGCACGCGCGCCCGTGAAGAAGAGGCTTTGTTGTAGTCTAGGCTTGAACCTGAAACTTGATGTGCCGCCTCCAGTGCAGGACCCTCTCAGCATGCGCACCCTGGACGCTGTCACTGGCGACCAGGCGAGTGACGTGCTCAAATCCTTGAGCACATCATTCAGCACTTGGTATAAAGACGGCAAGGATGTCTTTGGTGTCGATGCCGGCGTGGACGAGACAAGCCAGCTGTTGCTCAGCACCACCAAGACCATCACGTCCAAACGCCCCGAGATGATCGGCGCCCTCGAGAAACTGTACGGCATTGACACAAGGGAGTCGTACGCGCTCAAGAACTGGTTCGGCGCCAGGCAAGCCTCCCGCATGCTCCCCGGCCTCGACGAGGCCATGGCCAAGCTCCCCTACGCCAGCGGCACCGCCATCCGCTCCACCAACCTGGACGAGGCGACGCTCAAGATGCTCGACGAGGGCGCCGCCGGCATCATCAGCAAGGGCGAAAAGGGCGTCTACGAGGTCCGCGATCTCGTCATCAACTATGGCCCCACGTTCCCCAGCGTCCCCGAACGCAAGATCATGGCGGCCACCATGGAGCTCGACGACAGCGCCGCGCTGACTTTCAAAGCGCGCTACTTCTTTGTCATCAACAGCAAGTCGGGCCGGCTGACGGCGCCCTTCTCGGGCGAGTGGCTGCGCGAGGTCGACTTTGTCCAGGGCAGCTCGGGCAAGTTCAGGCTCATCGGGAAGCAGGAGCTGAACGGCGGCGCGAAAGCTGCTGCCGAGCCTGGGCGCGAGGGCCCGTTTGCTGTATACTACTTTGACGAGGTGGAGGTCCCGGCTGCCCCAGCCAGCTTTACCAAGGATCAGGTCATGCAGGCTTTAACAGATGCAAATGTGAGATGGGAGGGAAACCCATAAGGAGGGTTGAACGAGTCTGAGATACATTGCGCGGCATGGATATAGTACCTAGATATGTAGATACTCGCTTTTATGACTTAGTTGGGACGGTCGTTGTACCAAACCAAACATGGCTCCAACCAGAACAGAGAAACCCTGTGCTCGTATGTAGTTGGCAGAGTCAATCCCACTCCACTGTCTGACAAGTCGAAAGTTTCCAGCATGGTTATACTGTTTCCCCACATCGAGTAATCGCCACTTGATGGCCCTATGTTCGAGTTGGCAATACTCGCACAGGGCATTGGATAGAGTGGGCGGTCTCGCCCAGGCACCTCCACACTACCTTCTGCCCCGTCATCCTGTCCAGAGGCATAGATAGGAGAAGACACCTGGAACGGACCAGATGCGGGCAATTCGACCGGTTGAGGCTCGGACTATTTGTCGTTGTCAGTGAAACATCCACATCGCTCTTGTCCCATACCTTTCTCAACCGTGGATTCAATGGTAACTTACAGGCCAGAGGTCACTAAGTGCTGCCATGGAAGACTTTATCCTCGCCTGAGAGCCAGCCTCCAGTTGCCAAGTCCCGCTTCTTTCACTATCCAGAAAGATTGCTGAGCGATTGGACTGCGCCGAAGGCATCTCAAGCACGAAGGCCACGCCGCATGCCAGTTTGCGCGGTCCCTCAGTAGCTTGAGAACCATTCGCCCCTAGTCCTTGATCTGGTTGATTGAGCTTCCAGGTGATGGTGAAACTGCTGGAATCAGGAGTAACCTCAGCTGTGGCGCTGGAGCAGCCATCACCGAGCACTCTGAGATGACTGATCCAACTGGAATTGGGTGGTGCAGACTGTAATTGTCCGGCTGCTACAAGAATCTGGATGAAGAAGACTATAGAAGGCAGAATGGGCGCCATTCTGTCCTATTGGATGTTGTGTATTTTGTGAGCATATGGGAAAGTTGGATCAGATTGACTGAGGGGGGAGACGTGTGTATAATTTTGTAACTCATCAGAGCAGCAGCAAGTCCGACGGATCAGGGGCATGATATGAGGCGTGACGACTCGACCAAAGGAATCATATGGGAGTCGATGATGACGTTGCCTCAACAATATATCTGTGTGATACAACATCGAATAATTTAAAGTACTATATTGAAATTGACCCCATTTCTTCTTTGGCCTATTCCGTGGCATTGTTCTTGGCAGTAGAAACACATGCAGTTTCTACTGCAAATTTAGAGAGTTTATTTCTATAGAGGTTAAGAGTTAGCTATTAGAGGAAGGAATTAATTAAATTATACTTAT
>MAVT02001506.1:0-12103 GCA_001702395.2 Diaporthe helianthi
TACTAATAATATATATAACTTTTTAAATAATAGAAGTATAAAAGTAAAATAAATATATTTATAAACCTTTAATTTTACTTATTAGTAGGATTATTTTTAAAACTATTAACTCTAATATATAATACTTATTATATACTAATATCTTGAAAATAAAATAATATTATAAATATAATTTAATACTTTTATAATAAAAGATATATTTAAAATTATCTTAGTACTAAACTTAGCCCTTAATATTACTAAGTAACATTTTTTATACTTTTATTCTATTTTTAAAAGTAAATTAATATTTATTCTTTAAGTTACATACCTATATACCTATATACGTATTATATATCTTTATACTTATTATATATTTATATACTTATATACTTAGGAGTTTATATACTTATATACTTATATACCTTATATATTTATATACTTATAGACTTACTATATACTTATAACTCTCGGTAGGGATATATATGAACTACTTATAGCTTTTAAAGCTTTTAGCTATTTTCTACTATTTTTAATTAAATATTTTCTTTTCTTTATTCTTTTTTAAATAAACTAGGTATTATTTAAAGCTTTATAATTTAGAAGTAAACTTAAAAGCTTTAATATTTCTATTTTTCTTCTATACTATATGTTTAAAGGTAGGCTTTAACGCTAATTACTATATTTATTATAAGTAGTTATATTACTTTTGCTACATAGCACGCTTAAATAAGGTAATTTATTTCATTATCTTATTAGAATACGAAAATAGCAATGTATGTAAAGGTATAGTCTGAATTATTAGTTAACCCCCCCCCTTAACCGTTAAAAAATAAAAATAAAAAACATAGTAAGAACCTAGAAGTAGTAAAAGTACCTAAGTCGATGTGTAACTACCTTTAACTTCGTACTAAATAATGAGCACATCCTCGTAATAGGGGGAAAAAAAGAAAGAAAGAAAAAGGAAAACGACGAAGAGAATAAAACTAGATATTACTTTTCTAGTTTAACTACTAGTTAAGCACTAGGTGATATACGAAAGCGTTTAATAATATAAGCTTTAGGAATAGTACCTATCTTATACGAGTTAACTAATTCTAGAACACCGTTATATACGGTCGCTATAGAAGGAGTATTAGTTATAGAGCTTTACTATATAATAGTTAGTATTAGAAACCTACTAAACTAAGGAATATTATTAAAAAAGCGTAGAGATACCTTATATTTAATACTCTTATACTATTTAATATAATTAAAGAAGTGCTGTAGAAATTTAATAGTATTACTATAAAATATACTATCTAGCTTAGCATTTAGGTAATAATTTAGAGAAGGCGTCTTATTATACTATAAAGTATAGTATAATGTATACTTTATATACGAATCTCGCTAAAAGATTCATTCTTTATTCTTTATAACTGGACTTTACTTAGTTATAAAGTTATAAAGGTTATCTAGGTATTATTGTTAAATATTTAGAATAAATACTTCTTCTTTAGCTAGTTTTTTTTAATTTAATAGGACGTTAATCTTATATCTTTATTTAACGTTTAATGCGTTTAAAGTATTAGTAATTAGTAGTTAGAGTTTCCTATATCTATTAATAGTTTACTAATTTAATGTTTCTTAAAACTTAGTAATATACTTACTAATTAACTTACTTTTGCTTTTAGTTATAGTATTAAGATTATTGAGATCAAACTTAGTTTAAACTATAGTAAATAGTATATAGCTAGTAGCTAGTAATTAATGTTTATTATTCTTTATAGTTAAAAGTATATAAAGAGGCTATTAGAGAATATAGTTTAGTAAATTTTCTATACTTTTTAGGTTCTTATTAGCAGTTTAAATAAAATATATACAACTTTTAGTAGCTATTTATTAGTAGATAATTTTTATTAAGATACCTAAAATGTAATATCTAAGTAGGTAAGGGTTTTTATAAGTAGTAAAGGCATTAAAGAAATAAGTAACTACTGGAGCTAAAATAAGTTTAGAAGTAATAATCTAGGTTCTTTTAGTTAAGGTTAATAGTATATAACTTTATATAAAGATTTAAGTATAGTTTATAATAAACGTTATAATATTTATATAAGTAGTTAAACCTAAGAGCGTTAAGGTATTCAATATTACGCCTAAAATACTTAGGATTCTTTCGTTTTATTATCTAATAGCGTTTATAAAATAGTTTATTAAATAGCCTTTAATAAGGTTAGTTTATCTAAGTTAATAATACTAGTATTATATATAAGAAGTAGATAGGGGATAAAGCTACCTAATAAAATAGAGTCCCTAATTAGATCTTATCTTAGATATTAAATCCTAATTAAAACATATTATTTTAAAATCCTTAAGTAGTATTATTCTTAATCTATAGATAACCTCTAGGTATATACTCCCTTTATATAGTAGTAAACGCTTAGATACCTAGCGTTTATAAAAGACATAGTATTAAAAAGCTTACATTTATAACTATATAGCTATAGCTTTATACTATATAGATAAGGCTAGGGAGCATCGCTCCTAATAGTAGTATTAACTAGAATTATCGCCTTAAGTAGCTTAAAAGCTAATAAATAGCGAAGTAGTTATATAATAAGACTTAAGAAAATTTAAAAAGGTACTATTTAAAAGTACCTTATAAAGTAAATCTAAGATAAAAACTTCTCCTATTACTACTAATAAATATAACCTTATAGACTTTTAAAAAATTAAAGAAATTAACTCTAAGCTAAAGAAACCTAATATATTATAAGATATTATATAATAGGTAAACTAATACTTATGGTCTTTATTTAAGCTAAAAGCTAACTTAAAAGAAAGCTAGAATATAATTTATTACTAATTATAAAGTAGTTTTTTAAGAGAAAGCTACTTAGGTAATAGAATAATAAAAAGACTATATTTATTAATAAATTATAAAATAAGAAGGCTATACTAATAAAATACTTCTTTTAATTTATACTTTTATAGTCGATAATAAGAAACTCTTATTAGTATTTAGAAAAAAAAAGAAAAGTAAGGGGAATAAGGTAGTTATACCCCTTTATAAAGTAAGAATAGGCCTAAATATAGAGACGTTAAAGTCTTTATATATAGCTTATAGGCCTATAAAGAAGTATCTAATAGTAAAGATACTTTATAGAAGAATAGTAAGAGGAAGGGGGGGGGAGGAGTAGGGGGAAAAATATAGTTATAGCTAAAGCCTTAAAATCCTTAAAGTACTTATTAATTTATATAGTATCTAAGGCTATATAAACTTTAGCTTATTATAAGTATTTATATATAATGTAGCGACCGCTAGTAACTACTATACTATAGAAATAAAAAGATCTAATAGTACTAAAACTCTATTATAGTACTCTAGCGGGCTACTTAAGTAAGTTAGTATACTATAGTTAGAGAGGACGGGAAATAATACGTTAGATTATTATTTAAAACTAAAACGTAAAAAATACTAATATAGAAAATAATGTTATATAAGTAAAAAGATAATATTCTTTAAACCTTATTAAAACTAGAATTATTTTAATATATAGCTTTTATAAAAATAAAACATTAATAACGAGAAATAGCTAGAGCTTTTTTTTTCTAACTTTTTTTTATTTCTTTTATATATTTATATACTTAAACGTAATATATGTAATTAATTATAATATATAGGGTATAATAGTTACTTATTTAACTACTTAAATTCTATATTGTAAGTTTTCTTTTTAAAAGAAAATAAGTATAATTTATAAAAGTCAAGTTAGAGTTTCAATTTAATTCTTAGAGAAGTATTTACTTAAAAGAAAAAAGTAATGAAGAAAGAAATTCTAGTTTAGGGTTAGCTGAAAAAATAGGTATCCCTTAGTTCTTGTTCGAGGCGTGTCTTAGTTATAAACCTCTACGACCTTAAAGTTGTCCTGGTCTCTTTAGCTACACTTACATTAGTGAGGAATAAAGAGATTGGGCAAACTTTAGAGCCGTGGAGGTTTGTGTGTTAGAGATAAATTAGATTTATGTTCTCTTGTTACGAGCTGCGGGCTCGACTTTTGGGTCTGCGATTTCTTATAAGAATAGACTTCCCACGCTCTTTTTACTTAAACAAAATGGACAAGCCAATTTGCTCTATTCGATCTGCCCTGCTCGATTCGTGATATCTCTTTGGAGAACGCACGCCCAAGAGGCCATGTCTTGAACCAATCAGGGTCGTCTGTACGATTGGCAAGGGCATCCTCGTGCTCCCTAACCAAACGTAAGGTCAACTCCAAGTCGTCACTTGTTATGTCCTTGTATAAGAAGTTATACTTAGGACGACTCGCTGCGTCATCAGGTAGTGGATCATCAGATGGTGAATCGATGGTGATTGGATTGGAACGGTTGTCGCCCTTATCATTATTGGCCAAGTCATTACCATTCAATATCTGGACTGGTTGATGGCCATCTGAAGGATAGGACCTGGTGCGCGGTGGTGGGCATTGTCAGTAGGTCTTCGTACGTACGATACTGTGTAATAGGTGTCTCTCTTGGTTGTTGTTTTAGCTAAGTCTAGTTGCCTAACGGCCCCTCTGCGAGATGCCTACTTAACTAGTTGTAAAGGAATAAATCGTTCCTTCCTGCGATACTTGCAACTTTTTCTTTTCTAATATCCGCCTAATAGCAATAGATTAATGTCCGCCTAATAATAATAGTATTCGCCTAATAGCAATGGAGTCTTTTCTCGTTACTACTAAAATAATATATAGGATACCCCCCTAAAAGCAATAATCTCATCCTTTTCGCACTAGCAGCGTTTTATCCTTACTAAGAAGAAACTAGTTTTATTTCTAGTTTTTGCACTGATTCGTTGACACAAATGCAAAGCTTGTTGTTGTTAACTAGCCTTTGCAAAGCTAAATTTAGTACTGCTTTTGTTATAGCATTCGCAGGGTTATCTTTCCTATTAATCTATCTTACTTTTGCAATTTCTTTTACCTTGTACAACTATTGTAACAACATAATGTTAATTATAAGTTATTTCTTCTTTATTGTTCTAAGCTTTATTAAGCATTTCTACAAGCTATAGGAGTTTATATATATAACTAAAGGAATGTTTAGTAACAATAGTTATTTTGTAATTATTTTAATTGTTATAGCTAAGTAGATTTTAACGTCTACGCTATTTACTATTCTATAAATCTTATTTGCTAGTATACTTTAAGTTACGCGTTTGCATTTAGTTAATAACTAATATAGTATATTCTTTTTAAGTTTAAATTTATTGCTTATGCAATACTTATTGCTAAGTATAATTATAAAACTAAACTAGGATATTAAATCTTAATTATTTACAAAAAAACTATTTGCAAAAATATATAGCTTTGCTATTTTTAAGTCCAAAAAATATATTAAATACCTTTTATAGCGTTTTCTATTTACTATAATAGCCGTTTATTAATAGATTTATAATATTTATCCTTTAGCTATTAAACTTATACCGCAACGAAAAGATTAAATAATGCTTTCAATTAGCAAATAAAAGCAATATACGCTCTTTATACTTTTTATTTTAAGTAGCATTACAACTTATTCTTGGCTATTCTATTAATAAAAGCAATTTTATTCCCTTATTCTTTTTATTATACTATAATGTTATAGTTAGCGTTTATTAATAGATAAGTATTGTTAAAGTTAAAAGGTTGGTTTAGCGTTAGCATAGTCTTTAGCTTAGCTTGCAGCTTCGCCTTTTTTAGCTCTTCGTCTTTTTTTTCCTAGAATTCTAGTGTAGCCAGCAGCAGCGTATTGTCTATTTGCATTCCAGCAACTCCGAAAGGCTATGCAATCTTTGTAATTATAAAGTAGGGATTATATATAAAATAGTCTATTCCTAATTTCTTACAATAATGGGTTTAATATATTCTAAACTAGTATACCTTAAACTTAGTAATTTTATATAGGGGTTTTATAACCTAGATAATAGTACTTAGGGGGTATTAATCTTTAAGTTCTTTTAGCAACTTTGCAAGGATTATTTATTAAAGCTTAGTTTGCAATTATAAATAAGCTTAAATAATATCTTGTAGCACTAGAACTATTTGCTAAAATTATATTAAAAATAGGGTAATTATAAGGATTATTTGCTAGCTTATTTGCTAGATTGTTAGGTTTTATATTAGTATAAATTCTTTAGTTTAATTATTATATTTTTAAATAATTAACTAAGACTTTTTGTATAGCTTATTTATTTTGCTTTTTATTTTTTATATTATATAAAACTTAAATAAATAGTAGTTGCTATATTTTTTTAGTAAGTACTTCTTAAATTTAAATACTCCTTAGCTAATAAAGTTGTTGATTTTTGTTTTATTTAATTTCTTAAAAGGTAGGCCTAGCGTTATAATTACGTTGTTTTATTTTAGCTTAATAGCAAAGTTGTAATTATTATTCTTTTTTCTTATGATATAAGTAACTATAATGCAATTCTTTGTCTTTAGAGACAACAGTTATTTAGGTTGCTTAGGTTCTTAGTTTTGCTAACTAGTAGCACCTTGCTTTAAAGAGTTTTAACTAGCGGCAGTTGCTTTTAGCGGCGATAGTTGTTTGTCCTTATAATTATCTTTGTAGTATGAGCGTACGATAGTAAACCTAAATGTCGTTGGTCTATTTAGCAAATCTAGTGTAATATTGTATTTGTTAATAGAAATAACTTTATATAAGCTTGTTTATTTGTCTTTCTTTTGCTATATATAAACATTGCATTATAGTAGGAAGTTTATATTTACAACAGGTTTATTTCTAGTGTTTAAAGCATTTTAAACTTGTTTTTTAGCTATAGTTTTTCTTAATATTTTTATAGCTTTACTTACTGCCTCTACCCTTCTTTACATTAGCTATAAAAGTAGTAACTTGTGTAATACTCGCGAGTATATACCAAAAATGAGCAATATAAATACTAGCTTATTAGGTTTTATTATATTGTTTATAGCCTTAATAACTATTTGCAAAATGGTTTTGTTATTTATCTCGCTATAAAGGTTTACGTAAAGTATATTGTAAGTTCTTTGAAAAGGGTAATAGTACTTTTTAACTTTGCTAATAAACTAGTACGCTTTTACTAGAACTTGCTTACATGAAATTCCTATTATTTATACTTTAGTACAAAATTTCAAGGCTGTAAAGTTTATACTCGCGTTGTATACTACAACGTCTAGTAGCTTTTAGTACGTATTAATCTATAAAGTTTAAAGTATCTACTATATATATTTTGCTATCATGTTTTTTAAAAACTTAGCAACCTAGAAGCTTGTTGCCTAATTAATAATATGTAATATAGGGCGTTTACTCAAATATATTACATTTACTAAAATTTTGTAGTTAAACTTGCAATCATTGCATAGCGTAAACTTAAATCTTTTTAGCACTAGTTTATTTATCTAACATTAGTAGCAAAACTTTTTAATTTTTGCTAATGCTTTTTTATCCACGTTTTTATGTCCCGCTTTCTCTAGCATTTAATACAATCAATCTATTGCTAGATATCTAAACCAGAGGTGTAGCTATTTTAATTTTACTTTGAAAAGAAAATAAACAACGCTTACTATTTCTTTTAAAAAGAACTATAAATATCCCTATTTCCAAAAAAATAGTATAGTAGTTGCACTATTTTAGTAAATAAGCTTATTTATAACGTTGTTGTAGTAAACTTTAAGTTTATCTATATTCGCTAAGTAAAGCAAAAACAGTGTTTATATAGTTACTATGTAAAAAATTACTAATTCTACTAGGGTTTTAACGTCTATAGTACTTATTAATTCCAAAGTTGCTCTACTACTAAATTTAACTTTAGCTACTTCCGCAGTTGTTGTATTAAAATAGTATTTTAGCTATTTTTATTAAAGTGCAAAAAACTACTTATATTCTATAGTTAAAACTATTAAAGCTTTTGTATTTAAAAGGATTCCTTGGAATTATATCTTAGAGTATCTATTTTTTAAAACAAACTAGCTTACTAGTATAGTTATTATATCTATAAAAATATCCAACCTAGTAAGTTTGTGCATAAAGGCTTTATTTACTAGAAAATTAGCTTTGCAAAAACGTACCTTGTTATTAGAATTATTGCTATTATTTTTGCCTTTATAGTAGTTATAATATTCCTCTTTGTTTATATTATATTCTTTAAATTCTAAGAAATAGTTATTAAAGTTTTTTTTCTTGTAACTATTATATTTGCATTGTGCTAAGAAATTTATTCTTGCATTTTATCTTTTGTTAATTGAATGTTTAGTTAACTAGTAGCTTTCTTTTTTATAAATAAAGTACTTTTTTTTCTATGGGCGTTTTTTATTAAACTTTCTATGTTTTTTAAACGTTTCTCGGCTATATTTAAATCTTTAGTTTCTTTAATAGAAACCTTATAATAATTATCCCCGTTTACTCTAAAACTAACTACTATATTTGTAGTTAATATAGAATTAATCTTAAGTATTATTTATTATATTTATCCTACTTATATGGCTAAGCTTTATTTTTATTGCAAATTTTAGGTTTAAAAATAACTCTTTGTATAATTAAGTAGGTTTAAATAATATTATTTTAAGTTTTAGTATACTTTTATATGCCTTAATAACTGTTATTTGTAGATTATCTTCTCTAGTATAGTTAAGACCTAGTGCCCGCTAGTATAGCTAGAGTTTGTTAAGCATAATTTGTAAAACCTTATAAAAGTCTTTATTTAGGTTTTAAGCTTTTATCTATGTAAACATTATAGTTATTTAGTCTATATAGTAATGCTAGTAGTTTAAGTTTATATTAAAGTATATTTTAATTTTAAAGTATATTATTGCAAATATATTAGCTTAATTTATAAAGTAAAAGTAGTAAGTTTTCGCTTTTTTTTAGCATTTAAGGAAGAATTATATAAAATTAACTTAATTAAATTTTAATATAATAGTAAATATTTAAGAATATTTTCATTTTGTTGTTTAATAAGTTATATAAATCTTTAAAATACTTTTAAAAAAATTTAAAAGTTTTTACAAACTATATAAACTTTGCTAATTTTAGTTTTTTGTTTAATATATACTAAGGGAAAAGTATTCTATAGAGATTATACTTAGTTGTTGCAATCTACAGCGGTTGTAAGTCTTGTAACTAGGGCAGTGCTAGGTATAAGGTGTACTTTTAGTACGAAGTTTATCTTTATTTATTAAATAGTATAGGAACTACTTTAGAAACTACTCCCATTTCTACGGTTAGCTATAGTGTGCCCAATAGCGGTTATACAAATAGATTTAGTTTCTATTTATATATTAATATAGTGTTTCTTTAAGGTAGTTGTAGGCCTTCTTTATAGCTTAAGAATAGTAGTTAAACCACGGGGGGCAATGGTTGCGGGTTTTGTTATAATTTAAGTTATAGGTCTTATTGTAACCTAAGTTGCCGCGACGATCGAAGCCCTAGACTTCGTGCTCTTGCATATCTAGTTAGCTTAGCTGCTTAATGCATAACTAGGTTTTAAGGCTATAGATTTGCTAATATTTAAGCTTTTACTAGTAGTAGGCTTTTCTTTAGTAGTTTTATATAAGCTTTGTTCATCGAAGATTTTAGTGCAAGAAGGATATTGCAAAGCTTAAAATCTACCTACGGTAGTTTTTCTTTTAATTGTGCAAGAGTATATAGCTATAGGGTAATAAGTTAATTGTTGCGTTCTATATACACGCCTTTTATTTATAGAAAGATTTTCAACGTTTTTTAGTATATTATTAGTAGTTTTACAAATATGTTCTCTATTTATAATGAAAAGTCTTTTTAGTAGGTATAAAAGAAGTTGTTATTATAAAGGCTTTGTTGGTTATAGCTTACTAGCGAGCTTGCGAGAGCTATAACAAGATGTTCTACTATAGCCGCTTGGCCTAGCGGAGTAAACTAAAGCCTAGCTTATACATGTTCGTAGTAGGCTAAGTTGAGTATTAAATATACCGTTAGCAGCTTACTTATTTTGTATCCTTCTACGAGGACCGCACCGTTGTTTTCTATAGCGACTTAGCCGCTGGAGGAAGCTATGATATTACTGTCCGTTTAACGGTTGCGTGCGACGGCCGTATACCGCGAAACAAGTAGTTGGGTAGACTGTAGGAAGTTTATTTTTAATAGAAGGGAAAACAAAAAAAGTTGGTGTCGTTGGGGGAGAAATTTGGGGTTTTGTTCGTTTAGTGCCTTCTTGTTCTAGCCAAGTCGAGAAGAGACAGTCCCATGACTCACAGCCCCGTAACTCACTTTAGCCCGTAACGCACTAACGTTGCGGCGTAGCGCCTTCCCGCTGCGAGCGTTGTTAACAAACAAAGACGCAAGGCTTCGTAGGGGATAGGGAAGCTCTTTTTAGTGTAAAAAAATGCTTGTTGGCTCTTGGTATAGTGTTTTGGATTGTGCGTAGATGACGCGTATCGGTTAGGTGGCAGCGGATATATAACAAGCGTCGTAGGAAAAGCCGCACTTTGTAACCGATCTTTGCAGTAGGTTGCCTAGGGTCTACAGCAGGGAGGCCTGGGGGAGCAACGAACCGCTGTATAGCACTTCGCCGGCGAGGAGGATATCGTAGAGGGAAATCTTCGTCGATTCGTCTCTTCTACCTAACTATCTATAGTCCTACGACCACTGATTAGTGTCGGTAGGTCTTCGTACGTACGATACTGTATGATAGGTGTCTCTCTTGGTTGTTGTTCTAGCTAAGTCTGGTTGCCTAACGGCCCCTCTGCGAGATGCCTACTTAACTAGTTGTGAAGGAACAGGTCGTTCCTTCCTGCGACAGGCATGGGGTCCCGAGATATTGACCTTGTAACAGCGTTGAGTTACGAGACAATGAACCGTCTGGTGTCCGAGGTGCTGTTGGCTCACCGAGTTCCTGACTCTCTGGCTGACCCAATGGTTCTGCAATGGCATAGATCTCCTCTGGTTTGTTGTCATGACTCGTCGAGGGAGAGCCAGACTGAGCATTCGTAGGAGATTGTACTAATGGCACCGGCTTGTATTTGCGACCGGCCGGATGTGCAGTTGAGTCGAACTTGCTGCGTTCGATAGCCTGACTACCCGATAGGGAAAAGGCAAACCCAAGGTGTTCAGAAGACGGTGCTAATAACACCGGCTTAAAGATGGAGCTAGAAGGATTTATAGTAGAGTTGATCTTAGTCCGCTTGGTACTACGATTCGATAGTAGGGAGGTAGACCTAAGACGTTTAGAAGATGGTACCGATGGTACTAGCTTGAAGATGGAGCTGGGGCGATTCGCAGTGGAACTGGTCTTGGTCCGCTTGGTACTACGATTCGACGCTGAGTCTTTGCGCTTGGCATCAAAGGGGTTGGCCATGTGCTCGGGGATTTCGATAGGGTCGGGCCAAGCATAGCTTGTGCATTGTCAGACGGACCTGGCACACTTGCTGAAAAGCCATTGAAAGAGTCATCGTCTCTGTCCGTCCCCATACCATCGAGGTCTTCGTCATGTGTTGCAGATGATCAGGGGCGTAAATCTCTCTCTTGCTTCTTGGCGCTGCTCGAGGATTTCAGGCCAAAGATAGGGAGCTTCTCTCTGAGGAGCGGGTACATTTAAGAGGGGACGCCTCAAATATAGCTATCCTAGTCCGTTTTAACTAGAGCCTTTAGCTAAGGCTACTTCTTCTAGTAGTAGTCGTCCCTGCGAGTCACATATTCAGTTAGCGCTAATACTAGGCTAATTTTACATATATTTTTCATTATAAATCTATTTAATTTATATTTATAACATTATTACTTAGCTAGCTTTAAATAAGTTAAATATAAATTTACTTTTATTTTAAAGATATTAGTATATACTAAATATTATATATTAAGTTTAGGGGGTTAAAAATAATATTACTACTAATAAATAAAATTCAAGGCTTATAAATATATTTATTTTACTTTTATATCCCTATTATTTAAAAAGTAATATACGTTATTAGTACTTTATATATTTTATAAACCTATTAAATACTTATATACTTATTAAATACTTAAATACTTATATATAATGTTAAACACTAACGAGTTGCCTACCCTAACAAGTTGCTTATTTTTACGCTAACCACTCCTTTTTATCTTTCTAACGCGTTTTTTCGCGCACTTTCTTAAAATAATAAAAACAAAA
>MAVT02001507.1:0-11770 GCA_001702395.2 Diaporthe helianthi
CTTAAGCTTATTTAAGTATAAAAGCTAAAGCCTTAAGATTCTAAAAGGTTAAAAGTTTTAGAGGAAAGGCTCTACTAGATAAGACTAAAGACCTAGTTATAGAGAAATAAAATAGTTAAATTAACTTAGTTAAAAAAACATATAATTATAAGTCTTTTAACCTTATACTTAGGAGGGAAACTTAATATATAAGCTACTACTTTTAGTAACTAATAAGAGCTATTACTACTATAGACTTATTATTGTAACTTATACGTAATCATATTAAATAAGAGAGTATATATATTATAAAATAAATTAAGTTAAGTAAATAAATTAAATTTTAATATTAATTTAATTTTTAATATTTATTTTTTACTAAGTTCTTTTAGATTAAAAGCTACACTCAATTTATTAGAACTTAAAAATTATTTTCTTTTTTAAAAATATATAAAACTTTATATAGTTATATAATAATTATATAAAACCTTGTATTATATATTATATAATTAATACTTTATAAGAGTAAAATTAACTAGTACTTTTAAAATAGTTTATAAGAAATTTAAGCTACTAATAAAAGCTAATTTAATTACTTATCTTTTACTAAATAGTATATTAAATTTAAGGGGTTTAGTATCTATATTATATCGGTACCTATACTTAAGCCCTACTAAGGTATACATTTCGTATATACCTAGACTTTCTTAATGAACTAGTTACTAATAGTACCTACTTACTAAGTATAGTAGCTAGACAAAAGTTCCGCTACACCACCTAGCATATCTACTTACCGTAATATAGTAATTTCAACACTTCTTTTTTAATTTACCACAACTCAATAATAAAAAATCGTAATAACTCTAAAAAAGCACTAGTTACCTTATAAATAAATAAAGATTATTACTAGCTATAAATTTAGCTTAACTTACTAGTAATTATTTAAGAAAGAGGGAGTTTCTAAGGTTAGCATCCTAGGTATTATCTAGTAATACTAGTACTAAAAATTAACTAAATCTTTACCTCACTCTAGCTACCTACTAGTAATTTCTAATAAGTAAGTAAAATACTATCTTAATATTATTAAAAAGCAACCTTTTATATTGTTAGAAGAATTAATTTAAAAAGTACAGTTAATATACTATAAGCGGACTCTAAAATAGCGCCTCTAATATAAGGGTATCTTTTACTAGTATATACTTTAAAGACTACTTCTAACTAACGAATATACTAAATAACGTCTTACTTTTACTAAGAAGTATCTATAGTAAGAGCTAGCCTTCTAGAAATATATTATTTTCTTAGATAAAACTATAATCACTTATAGTAATAGTAAGTATACTCTATATATCTAGTACTAGAAGGTTAGTAGAGTACCTACTATAGGACCTCTTTATACTAGCTTAAATAACTAACTAGGGGATTTTTTTATAGAAAGACTATCTATTACCTAAGAACGTATAGCTATAGTAAAAGCCTATACAATATTCCTAGATATTTTAAGGTAAGTTTAACTATTCCTTAAAAACTTCCCTAATACCCCTCTTTAATAATCCCACCTCTCCTAGAGGTAGTATTTCTAGTAATACTATATAAGCCCTATATAAAGAAGTACTACCTATAATTTATAAGCTTAGAAGTATATTCCTTTAAGATAATACCTTAATATATATAAGCTAGGTAGTTAAATAGTTCCTCTTAGAATTCTTTATTAAATATAGAGTTATAATTATAAACTAGCCCCTATATAGCCCCAACCTTAATCTAATTAAGAATATCTAGTAAATCCTTAAAGATATAATTTATAAAAAAGACCCTAAATTAGGTACCCTTAAAAGAAACTAGAACTTATATAAGAGACTTATATAAGTAGCGGTTAGGTATTAGGAAGAAATTAAAGATAAGGTATTATAAAACCTAGTTAAAATAATATACTAGAGACTAGCTATAGTAATCCGCGCTAAGGGCTAGTATATAAAATATTAGGTATATTACTAGATAGAGTAATTAATTCTAAATTAATTAATATAGTCTACTAAACACTAAAAAATTCTCGTAGTTTATTAACGTTAAGTGAAATACGACGTTCTATGGGTATATGTTGAATGTGGCTAGTGTGGCGGAACTTTTGTCCGCCGACTGTACCTACCTAGGTAAGTAGGTAAGTAGGTGGTGGTATGGAGGCCTGTGCAGCAGTAGGCAAGAGGATGGTTGCGCTTTGTCCAGCACCTACTGGATAAGTTGCTCTCAGCCAAGGCTTCTTAGTTCTCACAACAGGCCGCAGCACAAGCCTGGGCAGACAGGACACAGAAGAGAACAGCACACAGCAAAGCAAGAGCTTATTATTGTTAGAGACGGGCTGCTAAACAGGGCACCGAGCAGCCACAAGCACACGACCACACACACTCGCTCCCTTTCCTCTGGGCTTGAAACTGGGCGTGAACCACAAACCTCCCTTTCCTCGAGGCTGTTTCTTCCCTCAACAGGTATGTCAAATCAACGTGGTCTCATCTGGTCTATGCTCAACACCTTCTCATAATAAGGGCGACGACCTCATATGTTGGTATAGTGTAGGGGTCTCTTTCTACCTCTGCCTCAAGTTGTCAACCCCATCTGCCCCAACTGCTTTCATGAGTGCCAGCCTGCCTGCCTGCCTGCCACCGGCCTAATCTCCATTCCGTGGGGCTGCACTGCGAAACACGGGCCATCTCCATTTTCGTCGTCCATACTCTCGTCCAATCCGTCAGCGCGCCTGGCCTTTTCCCCAGCAGCCAACATTCAGCCATTGCCCTCTGAGGGATTAGACCCTCTCGCCCACGCTCCGAACCTGGCCTGGCTCCTTGTCACGGCCTACATTGGTCCCTCGTCCCGCTTCATTGCCCCCGATCGCGAACCCCTTCCGACCCGGCTCAAGCACCGAGCTCATCATACCGTCCACGGTCCCCGATAACCCGCCCCGGGCTCGGCCACTCGTCGCCTTGGCCACCTGGCTGCTCTCCACAGCGCTGAAGCTTCGCGATCGAGTCATTGTGCCCGACGAATTCTGGCCCTGCACAACCTGCCTCCAACAACCACACCATTCACTTCCACACCGCAATGTCATCGTCTTCGGGATTGACCAGACGCAGGGGCGGTGGCGGAGGCGCTGCTGCAGAGGGCGAGAGCAGCAACGGTGGCATCCAACGAAACAACTCGTCGAGCAACTTCGACAATACCCCCGAGACGAGCTACGAGAGCAACGAAAATGGCCACAAGATCGCATTCGACCCACGAGACATTAGCGAGAGCACGGAGCGCAGCAAGCAGCCAAAGCTGACGCTGATGGAGGAAGTCCTCCTGCTGGGGCTCAAGGACAAGCAGGTTCGTTCTCCTTCCTCTCTATTGGGAACGCTGGCGCAAATGTTAAGGATCCTCGCCGCCGCGACCGGGCTGCCGCTGCGTCCGCGCCTGCGCCCTGCGCCCTGCGCCCCGCGCCTGCGCCTGCGCCTACCGCATTTGCTAACGTCCTCGGCGGGCAGGGTTACCTCTCTTTTTGGAATGACAACATATCTTATGCTCTTCGAGGCTGTATCGTCTTGGAGCTTGCCCTCCGCGGGAGGATCAGCATGCAGAAGGATCCCTCGAGAAGGCGCTTCCCCCTGCCAGACCGTGTCATTGAGGTTGTTGATGATACGCTGACAGGAGAGGTGCTGCTCGACGAGGCCCTCAAGATGATGAAGGCGAGCGAGAAAATGAGCGTCAGTTCATGGATCGACCTCATGAGTGGTGCGTAAGCCGTTGGGCCTGACATCCGGATCCAAACCCCGCAGACGCAACTCTTTTTCTTGGTGACGGGCCGCTGACTTGCGTTCTGGTTGTTGCAGGCGAGACGTGGAACCTTATGAAGATCGGTTATCAGCTGAAGCAGGTCCGTGAGCGGCTGGCGAAAGGGCTTGTGGACAAGGGCATTCTCCGCACCGAGAAGCGCAACTTCCTGCTCTTCGACATGGCAACGCATCCAGTCGCCGACGGCGGCGCGAAGGAAGAAATTCGGCGGCGCGTCAGGAACGTTCTCACCCAGAGGACAGTCGTCCTTCCAGCAACGCAGTGGCTCCCCGAAAACCTCGAGTTCCGGTACACACGAACAATTGCAATGGTATGCGCGGCCTACGCGGCTAATGTCCTCGAAAACGCGCTGTCCACCCTCGGCCACGAGGCCAGGGAGCGTGCGTTCGCCCAGACCGACGAGCTGCTGGCCGAATACAGCCAGTTCCCATTCGGAAAGAAGGCTACTGGGAACGGGATTGGTGCCAACTTGCCACAAGTCATCTCTGAGGTTGGCCTCCCATTGCCTTTTCATCGCGTGTGGGTTTTAGTACTGACTCTCACTCACTCAGGAGGTCAACAAGGCCAAGGAGAAGGAGCTTCAACTCGAGGTTGTGGCTGCCTGTCTCCACGTCTTCACCCGCCTCGACTCTCTCCTGTAATTGGTGAGCCGTTGCGCGCACAATATATCAATACAACCCATAATGACCGTCTGGCTCTGATCCAGCGGGTGCAAGGCCATCAAGCCCCAGACATTTCGAGGGTATGGATGCGACCGGGCTGGCACTCGGGAGAGACTTCGCGAGGCATCTCAATCACACGGGAGAGGATGACAGGAGGGTGGGGGGGGGTTGTAAACGGACGGGGTGTTATTCATGCGAACGGCCGGGCGTCCTTCCAACTCACTCAAGCGGCGTGGAAACCTGGATGTGAAGAACTGGCAGAGGTAGGCTCTAGGGACGCAAAACAAACGAGAATGGCATTTGTCGTTATGACCACAAACACAACCCAAATTTCCCCACATCGCGGGTGACCTAAAACCACGACTTTCGCAGGTCAGACTTTCACAACAAACGCTGGCATACATATACTTGACACTTTGACCTAGTGGTTTTGGATCTCTTTTTTTTTCTTTTCTTCTTCTTCTTCTTTCTTCTTCTTGCACTTTTCTAATGGGCTTCAAAGCTCTCGTGATCAAGCATCCGAGTACCACCCATCGCCGACGTTCCGCTTTCACTTTTTTTCCACAGCTAAGCTGGTGACCACTCAAATGACGCCGAAATGGTAGAAGCAAGATATTTACAGTTCCTCCCAAGGCTACTACTGTCGTCGCTCAATCCTCTTTGCTGAGAAACCAACCACAACTCTGGTTGTTCGGCCGTCCCCGTCCACCAGACCCTCTTGACTCTTTTCCTTTTCTTCACTTTCTCCTGCCGAACCCGCTGCCCTCGAAGCCAGGACGGCTCTTCTTGGCCGGGGACTTGCCGCCACCCTTTTTCTTGCCTCCCTTGCCCGCCTGCTTGGTTTCCTTGCGCTTGCGGATGTTTTCTTCGCGCTTCTGCTGGCGCTGTTTCTGTGCCTTCTGCACACCCTGTACACGTTCTGTCCACTCCTTCTCGCTCTTCTTCTTCGCTTTGTCCTTGCGCTTGACAGCCTTCTTGAGCAAAGACTCGTCATTGTGGACCTTCTCGCCCTCGGCTCTCCTTCTGGCTGCGAGCCACGTCTCCTTCTCCAAGACTTCTTTCCTCTTGGCGTCGTCCAGCTCTGCCAGGCGCTTCTTTTGCGCCTCCAGTTTCGCGAGCGCGCCCTTGGGGTCCACAGGGCCCTTTTTCTTGCCGTTCTTGTCCTTGGTATAACTCAGGTCGTGCGACATTTGTGTGCCGTCCGCGAATGCCACCCGTCCAAATGAGAAGTTCAGGTCGTGTTCCGGGGAGCCGAAGCTAAGCATGGGCGAGTTCCGCGCGCTGGCCAGCGCCTCCTCGCGTTTCTTGTCCTCGGCCTCCTTGGCCTTTTGTCGGAGCTCCTTCTTGTGGGCCTTGCGCTCGGCCAGCTTCTTCCGCCGCGACTCGATCAATTCCTCACGCGTGCGTATGGGCTTGCCGTCGGGTCCGTCCGCCTTACGAGCTGCGCGCAAGGCCGCGATCTTGGCGGCCAGGCGGGCGCGGAGCTCAGTGGTGTCGGACGGGACTCTGATCTTTCTGGACTTGTCTGCGGGTGTGTTCTCGCTGGCTATTGAAGTGGTTGTGCTTTCGGGTTCAGCGGATGGCTTTTCAGGTTCGGCCGTGTCGAAGGTGGGAGATGAAGGTGACGATGCTTGGGACGATGAGGTGTGATTTACGTCTTCTTCCGTCAGACCTGATACATCTATAGGCCTCATATCTTTGTGTGGTTGGGTCTCCTCCTCGTCCACTGCCTCCTTCGACTGCCTCACATCGTCTGGTGTCGTTGGTTCGTCTTCGTGCCTCGTTGCAGAGCCGTCTTCCTCGGCCGTGTCGTCCTTTTTGAGCGTTTTGGCCGTTTTGGCCGTCTTGTTCTTCTCGGCATTTTTTTCTGCCTTTTTCTGCTTCTTCGATAATTTCTTCTCCTGGTGTGTCGATAACTTCCCCGTCTTTGCCTCGTCGTTTGCCGCAGGCTTCGGTACCTTGGCGGTCTCGGTCGTGTCATCATCAACTACTTTCCGCTTCTTGAGGCCTTCACCCGGTGCCTCCTTGCTGATGCCACGCAGCTCTAGCTCCTGGGCATCATCGTCCCCCTCGACGCTTCCATCCTCACTTGGCTCGAGCTCCTGTGCCTTGCGCTTGTTCCGGACCCGTTCGTCCAGGACCTCCTTGGCATTTCGATTCAGCGCGCTGTCTGGGTCTAGCTTGCTCCGCTTGGCAGCTCTGGCCTGCTCCTTGGTCTGTTTCTTTCTCTGCCATTGATCCTATAGTGTCGGTTTGTCGCGTGAGCTGGCTGGGACGTGGAGAGGGTGCATGACCTGATATGGTTGGGGCAGACCGAAGAATGACATACACTTGTGTCCTCGCCATAGTAGAGCTTGGCTGGAATCAGGGACAGCAGGCTATCAAAAGCCTCGGAGTGGTCGCGCAAACGATCCTGTGGGCATGTGCGTGTCAGTTGTCATAAGTTGTCATCGGCCTTGGCCTGCAGCAAGGACAAGGTAGTCAAACCTTTAAGGATGAGTCCGCCATGGTGAGAAACGTGTCTGTGGCCGAGTGAATTGCTATGGAGGGCCAATTCTCTTAGGTGGGTGTGCCACTTCGCGATTGCCGTGTTTGAGGGCACATTCGAACCATGGGTGGTTGGAATATTTTTTGGGTGGGGATTCGAAATCTTGGCATTGTCTTATCAGCCTGATATCCTTATCTGAGTGCCTATGTACCCTAGCATCTGTGCCCTTGTGCCCGCTCCGCATTGGACTCCACCCACGAAGTACATATAACTAAGAATACGGATATTCGCGCCCCTATAAATGGATGCTACGCCAAGTCTTTAAATTTAAATAACTATGTTAATACTTTCCCTAATTAGAACTAAGTAAGTAACTAATACGTTAAATTTAAATTAATTTAAGAAGTAAAAATATAGTTTAATATTATATTAAAATAAGTCTAGTAATATCTTTAGAAGCGTTTATAAAAAGCTACATTATATATATTATTTAGTTTCTTTAGAAGACCTAATTATACTTTACTTAAAATAATTATTTTCAATAGTTTATTCTATCTTATTTAAAATACTATACTAAATATAAAAAGCATTATAACTTATAATAAATATATTTAATTTACTTATATATAATAACCTACTTAAGTAGCTTACTATAATACTAAAACGAAGTTCTAATACTACTAGATCTTTTAGTCTCTATAATATAGTAGTTACTAGCAGTCGCTTTATTATATTATACTAGAATATAGTATTTAAAAGAAATATTTTATAATAGCTTATATTATATACTTAATTAAAAACTCGGGGGTAGCATTTATTTTTAAGCGCGAATATCCGTATTTATAACTAAAAAACGGTTTTTTATCTAATTATAAGGTTACTAGTTTTCTCTAGGTATTATATATTTTTCTCTACTTTTTAAACAGCTATTATAACTATATATAAAGTCGCTTATAATAAAAATTATTATACTATTCTAACTTTAAATACTTAAATATTTCTATTAAAATAATACTATTTATAAAGCTTATAATAGCTATAAGCGACTTTTTCTTATATACTTTAATAGTAAATAGATACTTAAATAGTTAAATATTAAAAGTAAATATAGTAAATATTATAAGAAGGATATAAGAGAAGTAAAGCTTTTAAGTCTAGCTCTAAATTATAGAATTTTAAATAATACCTAGTTTACTTAAGAAAGAAAAAGGAAGAAAAGGAAGCCTTTAATAAAGAACTATAGAAAATAGCTAAAAGCCTTAGAAGCTATAAGTAGTCTATATATAGCCTTAATTAGTTACTTATTTACTAGCTACCTAGCTTAATATAGCTATAATATTACCCCCCTTTATAAAAAAGTTATACTTATATATAAAGTTAAACTATTAACTTTTTTATTAATTAAACTTAGTAAAAAAGGTATACTTAAAAACTTACTATTATACTAAGATACTTTAATTTTTATTATATATTTTATCTTTAATTAAATCTTAGAAATTTATAGTTATAAAGCCTTATAAAGGTACTTATATTTAATATTATTTTTAAACTAATATATACTTTTTAAAAACCTTTTATTTTTATTAATAAATTATTATATATGTAAGGTTTATCCTCTTTATTACTTAAGTATACTAGTTTTTATATAGTTAGTTTTTATAACAAGCTCCTTATAATAAGATAGATATTATAGAATATATATATTTTAATAGGTATATTTTTAAAGTTATTAGTATTATAAAACTCTAAGTTAAAGTTTTAGCTATATTATTATATTGAGTATTATAGAATAGTACAATAGACTTATAAAGTTATAATATATTCTACTTTATATTCTTTAGTTTTATAAATAGTCTATATATTTACTTATTTATACCCTTAGCCTTCTAGTAGGTTTTTAGGGTTTTATTAAAGCTAATTAAGGGGAAGAACTAAGTATATATATTAAGTTAATAATAGGTTTACTTTAAAGGAGTAAATCTCTTATATAAGGATTTTATAGAATAATTATATTATAAAAAAGTTTAACTTATTATTATATTAGTTTATAAACTAGGATTTCTTAATTATAAAAATATAATTATTAATATTAAAGTTAGGTTTATATTAGTACTTATTTATTTACTTTACTATATAGGTTTATATATAATTATTTATATATTATATAAGACGGTAGGATTACTTACTACTACTAAAGTATACCGCTCCGCTAAAAGACATTAATACTTAATGCTATTTATTGAGTATTTATAGTAGTATATAAACCCTATACCGTTATATCCCCCTACTAAGGCCTTTTAGAGCGAAGTATAAACCTAAACGAATTTAAGATATAGTTTAAGATAATACTACATTAAATCAGTAAACAAGCCTATAGAATACCAAAAATATTAACAAGATAAGTACCTAGTTAATTAAGTAGGTTTACTAAACTAAACGGTTTTTACCCTATACTAGGTCCCTACTAAGTAACCATATATTATTAATTTTAAACGTAGAGGCTTATACCTATACCCTAAGTATTAAGTATTAAGATAGTAAGATTACTTACTACTACTAAAGTATACTTCTCTACTAAAAGACATTAATGCTCAATACTATACATTAAGTATCTATAGTAGTATATTAGCCCTATACTATTACATTATATAAAGTTAAATAAACTATATAAAATAAAGGTTATATTTTATATATTTTATACTTTCTAGTACAAGAGTTTTTCTTTAGCTATTATATTTATAAACTAAGTAGTATAGCTTTCTTAGTTATAGTAAAGGGGTATTTTAAAGTTATATATTACCTTAAATAGAAATAGATTATTTAGTAACTTATAAGGATAAACTCTCTATATTATATTTATCGCTAGGTAATTATAATACTAGTTATCTTAAAAGTAATTAATAAAAATCTATAAGTATTAATTAAAGTACTTGTTAAAAACTTTAGCTTAGCTTATATTTTATAAGTATTCTAAAGAAGAAATGTATTGATTAATATTAAATATTTAAAACATCTTATTTATAAAATATACTATAAACTATAATTACTTATTACTATTTATAATTTCTAATAAATTATAGTTATAGAATAGGTTTACTTAAAAAAGTATACTTAAAAGAGTAATACTATATTATAGGCTATAGTAAACTGAGTATAATATAAAGTTTATAATTTCTTAAATAGTTTATTTATAATAACTAAGGTATTATTATAATTATAGTTTTTATATTTAGATACTTCTTTAAAGTTAATAAGAATATATTTTTATAGTTAATTTAATACTATAATAAGGTTTAGTAAACTTAGTACTTTATTCTTTAAGTTTTTTATAGATTTATAAAGGTAGTTACCTATAGAATTATTAATATCTTTATTTATATATAGCTACTAAAGGCCTATTACTACTAGTTTTTATATTTTTATATAGCTAGGGTAAGTATATTTTTAATAAACTACTTATAAGGTCTTATTATAAGGAAGTAATTTTATATTTTAATTTATTAATATAGTGTTAAATATTCGTTTTAAGTTTATGAATATATAATTATTTACTTTTATATTAATAAGATAATTTAGTATAGTAAAAGATAATTTCTTAAAAACTAATATAGCCATAATATAAAAAAGAATTTCCCTTAAAGTATTACTATAAAAAGTTATAAAGGATATATATTTATTTTAAACGCAACTAGTATAATAATAGCTTTAAAAAGAAAACCTTATTCTTTAAAGTTATGTATTTTCTAAATTAAAGTCTATATTAAAGGTAGATTAAAAAAGATAAAGTTTAATATAAAATAGGATTATATTTAAATTACTTAATAATTTTAGCTATCTTTACTATTATATTTTTAATAAAGTTAAAATAAAGAAGAAAATACTTATAAAATTAGTATTTTATTTTTTAATAATTAAAATAGTAGTTTTTTAAAATAAAATAAATAACTTAATTAAAAGTTAAATATTCTTTAGCTTGGTTTTACTTATAAAGCTTCTTAGTAACTATTTAAGTATTATTATTATTCCTTCATTTAAAGTACTTATTATTAAAGTTATAGTTATTAAAATTATAATTACTAAATTTACTACTTTAGCTTTAGTTTTAGTTATTTTAAGTACTAATATTACTTAGACTAAAGTTTATAAAGTTTTTATTATTACTATGTATTATTATTATTAACTTATATTATATATTAACTTACCAATATAGTTTATAAATGATTTAAAATATAGTTTTAGGATTAAGGAATCAATTTATAAAAGTATTATAAAGATAATTAAGGATTTTATTTTAAAAAAGATTTTTTATTTTACTTTAGATTCCTTAGCCTTCTTAGCTAATTAAATAAACTTATTTTGAAAAGTTTAAAAGTCTATCTTTAGATTTATATTTAAAGATTAAAATGTTATCTTTACTTTTTACTACTTATTATAATTATAGTACTTATTTTATAAATAAGTTATTATTACTATTATAGTATAAGTTTAATCTTTATTATTTATATAAATATAAAGTATTAAATTCTTAATGATATTATTATTTAGCTTAAACTCAATAAAGAGTATTTTAATATTTTTAGTTTTATAGTAGTTAGTATTAATATTTAGCTTAGCTTATATAATATTATATTAAAATTTAACATTTATTCTATTAATTAAAAGATTATTTATAAAAGTAAAAAGTTTATTAACTTTAGTAAACCTCTTAACTACTATATTACCTTTAGTTATAGTAATATTAGGTATTCTTTATTATTAATACTTGAGGTTTTTAATTTTAATATTAGCTATAATAAACTTATTATTAAGATTCTTA
>MAVT02001508.1:0-12096 GCA_001702395.2 Diaporthe helianthi
ATTAAACATTTGTATAGTTGTATAGTAAAATGTATAAAAATTTGTTACAACTCTGGTTTTTAAATAATAAATAGTATTATAAAAGCGAAATTTATATAAGTAAATATATTATTAAATTAAATATAGGTACTAAGTAACGTAAAATGTATTTATTATAAATAATATGAAATTATTAATACTACTTATTCTAGAGCTGTAAATAGTCTAACCCTTAATTAATAGGCTAAGGTAAAAATAGGATATAAGAAAGCTTGCTACAAAGTACTAGGTCGAAGTTTGCTGTATCTATAGGATCCTACTCAGTATTGTGTAACAGTTGTCAGCTGTCTCAGACTGGTAAATTTAACACGCGTTGTTGTGGCATGCATCCTGTGTCTAGGGAATGGTACGTAGACAGGGAAAGGTCAACTGGTGGTTCTCATAGCCTCGGCGACCTCTCCGAAAAGCCAACCCTACCACGTTCCTAGCAATATGACCCAAATATGCATACTACGTTCTTATGAATCACAAGGAAATGCTGCCTCCATCTCTCACATTTACAATAAACACTTCCAGAGCTAAGCATCGCCACTTCCCAACATCCATGGTGGTCCACGGTCCTACACGTGTACTCCGTACGATGGAGGTTGCTTGGCGAAACATATCGGGGATCTCGTCACAATTATGATAACATGGGAAACGATCCATCCCCAGATTACGCCTGTCCATCGTGTCCACTCTGAGGCACGCATCGGCCTCGACTGTGCGGCGACTAGCCATGTTCGGACGGGTAGCCAACAAGACACGGACGACGATTCTCCATATGAGGAGTCACTTGACTGGAATCATGCCACGCTAACCGACATGGACTGTCAGTGGCACAGACGACGCGGATCGCACGACCCCACGCATCAGGTGGAGAGGGAGACCGTAATGTAATCGACGTCCAGGATTTGTTCCCCACTGGATCCACTATCTGCTGGATGCTGTCTACACTATCTTCGATACGATTTCAGGCGACGAGTCAATCTCCCTAAACCTTGCGAGGCCCCAACTTTAGAAGCTGGCGCTCACAGACGCGCTTTGAGCGCGGCATCCTGTTACCATCAACAACCAGCTTCAAAGGGTCCCAAGGCGTGCAACCATCTCAGCAATAGTAACTGATGATAGCATCCAGTCGTGCTTTGTCTCAAGACAGCTTTTGACTTCCGAGGACCGATCCTATTATTGCTAAGTGGCTTGGAGTGTCAGAGGTCCTGCAGCGTTGGGCGGGGAGACCCAGGCCAAGGTCAAAGGTTATCCGCGCGGATGCGGCGCAATATGAGACAGACTCCAGCCCCTTTGCCACTGACCGTGAGGGTGTAGCGGCTTGCAAGTGGTGTTTCAGGGCCGCAACAGTTAAGTCTCCGCAAAGGAGGAGACTGCATTGCCATCAGCACACACAGCTGTGAATTGAGTTTGAATGTCCGGATCTACGTACAGTACACGTAAACTATTTGGCAGAAGCCAACAGTTGAAAATCACACGCTACACCTGCATGGCTGGGTGGGTATGTGTGGGCGTCACATGTGCCTGGGCCGGCGATTTCCATTGAAACGGTCAGGGGTTCAATGGGGTGGCGGGCCACTGGTGGCCAGAGAAGGTTTTATTGATTGGCTTGTAATACATAGAGTAATATTAAAATGTGATATATATGCCAGATATCTACCGCACTTAGACCCGTACCTAGGTAGGCACTATAGCTGGGATGTGAGCTGTTATCGTCGACCGACGGCACCGGGGCCATGCTACCTAGGTATGTACCCCATTTCACCGGAAATAGATCGGCCGAGAGCTACCTCAACACGAGTGGATGGATGACCCATGACTGGGATGTGCTTTGCTCTCAGTACTGTACCTACACTAGGTACAGATTATGCTGCGGTGGTTGTCCGCGCCCAGGACCGGAGCTTCTGCCCAATACTGTGCAAACCGAAATCCCACTTCTCCAAAGGGTCCAGATCCTCGCTTGTGGTGCACTCCGCTTCTCTCAGGCTGCTCGTGCGAATTCCTCCTTGCGCCTGCATCGTTAGTGGCGCCGGAAGCCATCCCCGTGTTCAGGTGGGCGGAGGCGTCGACAGGGGGCGGAGGTACTCCGTAGTGTACTTACTCTAGACTGGACGGTTACGGCTCCCGCGCATTGTTGAATCGGCATCAGATTATTTTGCCGAGGCCGGCGGAATGTGGCTTGGGAGTCTTGTCCGCATGAATTCAAAATCAGGGCAGGCCTTGGGAAGAATCCTTTGGCATTCATCAGAAATCAAATTTTGAAATGAGATCGATCCGTCCAAAACCTCAACTGTCTTGAAAGACCATCTGGAGCAACACAACAGCAGTGCAAAGTGGACGATCCGCAACGCAAATCTCACTTTTCGCATTGTTGATCGACTCGGTAGTTTGCTATGATGTACATCAGTTGAAGCAAATAATACAAGTGGATATCATTGCCGACCCCGCTTATTGCAAGATGGGGGGTCCTTGGAAGTGCGCTTTGAAGCACAATAACATTGAATACCCTCAACCTATGTGTGAAGGACCACCAAGGGAATAACAGGGTGACGGAATTACGCATTGATGAAGCTTGGGCGTCAACGGGTCCGGAAGGCCAACAGTGATCCCCGAGAGGCGAACAGCCCAACTCCCAAGGACCCTTGCCAGACTCGCGCCATCGCGTACTACATATTACACAAAAAGAGCCGTCCCGTGAAGAGACTGAGTGCTACCGTGACGATCGCAGCCATAAAGACGCCACGGATTCGTTACCAGGTTGTCAACTACCCTAATGTTCAGGTCTTGCCGCAGTAGACATTCGTCACGGGATTGTGCTTCCACCTCAAGGAGTCAAGTGCTGCCAGCTTTTAGAATTTGCTGCTCCGTCCATATACTCCGTAGTGTATTTACTCGTGAAAATGTACCGAGTAGAGGCCGACAAGGTTGCGGGACCAGGATTCTGCCTGTCCTCGAATACTGTACTTCGTAGGACCGTAGCTCGAGTGAAGCAGCAAGCTCGAAGCCATCACAAAGGAAGTAAGCGTTGGACATCTCGGCCCGCTTGTGGTGTGCCAGTGCCACAGGTGCCCCAAGCGCAGGACCGTGCGGCATCCCAATTCCTGCAGGGAGTAGCGATGAACGTCTTAGTGTAGTGGATCCAATCGATCAGGTTCGGTCGGCTCTCGACGCGCATGCGGCTTTAGCGGAATTCGATACTGAGTAAGGTAACAGGTTGCAGGGGGGTAATCTGCAGAGGCCCGGCCATCTCATTCTTCTTTTTTGGAAAAGCTGTCTGTCACTCTTTCTGCTCCGTATCTGACGTGACCTTCCCCGTTCCTTGGTATTCTCTTCGTATTTTGGTACTCGACTTGTTTGTCTGACCCGAACTTCTGTTCCCTCCTCCAGCACGTCAACAACAACAACAACAAAAACGCCCACGATCTGCGCAACAGACATTTCTTACGGCGTGATGGCGCCTCAGTGGGCCTTCGATTTGGTCGTTGGAACCTCGGTAGCGTTCTCGTTGATTACGTGCGCGTCTGTGGGTTTAAGGTTATACGCTCGAGTTCGCATTATTAAACTGGCGAAGCATGACGATGCTGTGCTTATTCTTGCATTGGTGGGTCCCATCCTCGCGTCATTACTTCATCAAATATGACAGCACGAGTTGGAGGGACTAATAATATATGATAGATAGGAATGCTAGCATACAGCATTTTGGTCTGCGCCCGTAAGGTCAGCCCCAGTCAAACCCAAACTTGAAGCTTGCTGCTGACCACCACCCTCAGAATTATCATATGGACTCGGTGTTCACATTCATGATGTTCCACCACAAGACCTGCCCAAAGTACTCATGGTCAGTGCAACTCCACACGCAAGAAAAGACAACAACTTGAACGACTAACGGCCATGCGTTGTAATTCAGTACTTGTGGGCAAGCATTATCTGTTACGCCATCTCCCTCTCCGCTATAAAGACGTCGATTTTACTTCAATTCCTCCGATTTCTTCTCGGTAACAAGATTACAAGGTTCTGTTGGTTCATGGTTGGAGTGTGTATATGCTACGGAGTTGCGAGTGTCACCGCCACGATATTCTTTTGTATTCCCATCTCAGGATTCTGGAACCCTACGCCCACCACCAAGTGCGTGAGCAAAGAGGGTCTTTGGCTCAGCCATTCAGGTATCAATATCGTGACTGATATCATCATATTTCTCATCCCTGTCCCCACGGTCCTCCAACTGAGTAAGTGCAAGCCCTCACCCCTGACCATCAAGTCTCACAGATGAGATCATCTGAGGTCCCAAGCAGTTGACTAATGGATATCAGACATGAACATGAGACAAAAGATCGCAGTCATTGGTGTCTTCTGCATCGGCATTATGTCAGTACTGATCTCAACATGACAAAAGAACCACCCCCCCCCCAAAAAAAAAGAGCAGAATGCTGACTGACATCCAACACAGAGTTTGCCTCATTACCGTGCTCCGGTTGGACTCTATAATAACTGTCGCCAGGACGTCGGATGTAACGTGTAAGCAAAAGCATTCTTAAGCCATGGTTATTGAATCAACTGACAGCCTCCCCCTAGATGACAATCTCAGAGTAGCAGTATGGAGCAATGCCGAGCTCACGACGGCCATCTTTTGCGCGACACTGAGCGGCATCAAACCCTTTGTCCAATGGGTCTCCACACGCAAGCAACTCTCAAGGAAATCCTACAGTTTCCAGATCCCCGGCACCCCTTTCAACTCGGGGAACCGCCGAGTTTCCAAGATGGACCCAACACTCACAACGGGGCACACGGGCTCCGGATCCAGTACTGTCAACCTTAACAAGCCTGATGCAGAACGGGACGCTACAGAATCCGATGATATTGAGCTGGCCTTACGCGCTGTATGACGGGGCATGATTTTTAATGAACATCAGGCGGCTGTGAGAACTGTCTTCTAAGTCATAAGCGATGATACCCATTACGTGCTGTACTCGATTGAATGCATATATAAATGATACGAATAATACTTATTACTACACTATTCACATTTCAGCATAAAAACAACGACACTATATGCTATAGGTACAGAGCAAATGTATCGTTTGAATCATTGTCTTATCTCAGTGCTCGTGTTGAGGCCTAGCTCAAGTCACTAAATATGAAAAATGCCAACAAATGTTTTTGTAGTTCTACGCAACCACAACAACCCAAGCTGCTGTCGAGCCGCGGTTGAATTCGACCACGTGACATAAACGAGGCTTACTTTCAATTCTTGGCTGTTCAGACTCCCTATTTCTAATTTTAAAAATTAGACACACAATTTTATAGACCGTAGTAGAAATCCACGCGATAACGCCCGTGTAGATCCGGAAAGAGCAAGCGTTAGAAAGTGTCAGTTGATGATCGCGGCGTCCCTCCGACGAACAAGGTTGGTAGGAATCTAGTTATGCATCTCTCGGCCGAGCTGTGTGACTCTCTGACATGAAAATTTGGACAAGTCGAAGCTTCGAAGGCCGATTGAACCATGCGCGGAGCACTGTCGGTCGTCTCCCTGGTTGTCATTTGACTTCAAAGGGAGGTCCGAATCCCGTACCTCCACCCAAGTCTTGTGCAGTGATTCTAAGGTTGTAACACACATGGATTTTATCTGTTGTGTATACAACAGTGCTTCCACGTGTCGTGTTCGGTAATTACCTAGTGTCCCATTTTGTGCCAAGGAGCTTTGATCTACGCTGCATACCTGGGTAGTCCCCCAAATGAAACATCGGGCCTTTTCCCGGTGGCTGCAGGATGCATAGTCCATGCATGACACATTGGGTACCTCCTTAAGCTTAAGTAGGTAGGACAAGAACGAGGAGAAGTTTTGAGTTGGGGCGTACACGTGATAATAACGACCAGATTCTCCCATTCTCGGGATGAGCGCGATCTGGACGTCACTCCCCATCACTGGAGACTGCCAACTCCCAACTGAGCGTTCCGAACTCGCCCGCCAGACGACATCTGTAGAAACACCCAGTTCAGTGCAGAACCCGCGTCAGGCCACGAGCATGATAAACAAGAGGCTAATACTTTGTGCTACTAGTTCACATGCGGAGCGCGTGATAAAGTCAATGGTGCAAGCGAGTTCGAATTTAGACAACGGATCTACCAAAACATTTCTCACTGCTCGAAGTTTTTCGGCTTGGTCCCACTGACAGCCAGCTTAGCCCGAGCAGGTTCCAACCTTGGATGGCTCACAGTCGTTGTTGCAACCATTGTATAGCACACAAGGGTTGGAGGCATCCTGGAAGTGTGTGAGTCACTGCAATCGTGGATGGGGGAGGAGGAGGAAGGGGAGGGGGATATTGCTAACAGTGCAGACGTTCTTGAGTGTGCAGGTGTCTCCATAATTAGCATTGATTCCACAGACGTCGCCAGCCTTGCCACCGCCCTTCCTTGCGGTAGTGCCCTCCTGTTCCCTGTTAGTCACCTGGTTTGGAGATTTTTATTTTCATTTTTATTCTGAGATGATCCAGAACACCAAGGTTTAGGGACTATCGAGGGGTAAGAGTTGTGCTTACGATGTAGACGTTGCGCTTGCATTGGCTGGAGCACTGTTTGCACAACGTTAGTACATGTATAGAATACTATGATTGTAATAGAGTCGCCATGGGCTCCGAGTCCTTACATTTCCACACGACCGGTAAACCTTGCCGTAACTGTTTTATGTTAGTCGCCTCGTAGAGCACTTGAGGGCCTGAGATGGTGCATTATGGGCATACTCTGAAGCATAAAAGTTGATAATCTGCGCAAGTATTAAAAACGATTCTCTTCAACCACTGGATGTCCGAATCACTTACGTTCACGGTACCGCAGCCGTTATGCTGGACCACCTTGTCCGAAGCGTGGTATGCGCCACCTCCCACGATCCATGATTCTTGGCCAGCTTTGTCTCCTTTCTGTAGAATTTGTCAGGGGCTGAATCTGTAAGTACTGGTGGCTGGGAAGGGACGAGAAGAAGAAATCTTACGATTGTGATGGCGTCCTCACAAACATCCTCGAACCCTAATAGTAAGTTAGTAAAAGACTTGATAACACCGCCCAAGAGCCACCATGTGTTGGTGTAAGTGGGCTAAGGATGGTCAGTGGCTACTAGGTAGGTGAATTTAAAACTTACAGATGAACTCGAGGTTGCAAGCGCCCAAGCAATGCACTCCTTCCTGTTGATTCTTGCCAATGATGCAGTTTCGAAGCGTTCCACCACCTTCAACCAGGAACACGGCGTCGGAATCGCCGCCCTCACCAGAGCCACAAGCGCCTGAGCCGCGATCGTACCTGGCCCAACCGCAGTCGAAAACCTGCCCAGACTTCACCCTGATGGGGGCCGAGTTCGAGCGCGTGGCAGTAGCCTTTGGGATGCCGCCCTCATAGCCTAGACATGCCAGGGCTACGGGCAAGGCTGCGGCGAGTGCGATGAGCTGGGTTGGGAAAGTAAGCATGGTGAAGCTGTTTGTGGCAAGGCTGTTTGGCAAAGCTCGGGTCACACAGTCATTGACAGAACACTGGGAGCACTGAGAGCGAAAACCATTCCACTTTCGTCGGAGAAAAATAAGATGCTATTTATGTGAAGATGGAACTGAGTTCATTTTGGACTTCACCAGCATCGACACTGGGCCACGTCCACGGCCATCTCATATTGCTCGCTCACAGTCTCATTGGCGGATATTTTTATTCTTCTCGACTCCCACCACTACCGACTGAGTCCCCATCGGTGCCGGGACACAATCCACTTATTTCCTTGATTGAATTGTAAACATTTGAACCACGTTCGAGAGCGCGTCTGGGGCCGTTGCAGACAAGCCCCGGCACTTGAGCAATATGCTTAAACGGACTAAGCTCATCAGGGACATCGGAGGTTTGATCGGGGGTACGAGACTTTCCAATTGTCGACTTTGCCCCGTTCTTGGCTTTTGTGCGCCGGTACAGACTACCAAAACGCGTGGCCCGGAGGGGTGCTTATCGCGCTCACCTGCTCACCCGCCAAGACGGCGGATGGCACTCGCTCTGCAAGCCAAGCTTTTTTGGCATCTCGGGACTGGATTTTGCGTAAATCACCGCGAAGCACTGGGCGGACGCCCTTGCGGCAGTTCACCGACAGGTGCGACTCCAACCAATAATCCCAAGGCGGATGGAGATGCCATGGCGAATGTCAGCCAACGTTGCCTCGATCACTTGTCTTTCACTCTGTGAGCCTCGGCCGTGGAAGCTTCAAGACCTGCTTCGATTGGCTATCGAATAATTTTATGAAGCGCCACACGCTTGAGCCGCTCGTATTCTCACTTCGGAGACACCAGTGGGCCATTATGGATGAGATTCTTTACGGAGTGAATATCACCTCGTTGGCGTAGCATGCAAAAGCCTATTGGAGCGGGTAGAATCTCGCATCAAGTTGTATCCACGATTGGGGTGTGGTTCTGTCACCCCTGTTCCGGGCTGATAGTCAGCACTCTAGCTGGAGCAGCGAGGCTGCCATAATCCACCTCGATGATCTGTCGGATTGGGGACACGGCAGCTCCTTTAAGAGCGCAGAGGTGAGTGAGGGACGGATCATTTAGATCAAAGTGGTTGCACCGGCTCATCAATGCCTGAATTATCCCGTGTCCTGTGCCAAGTCAGGTCTCTGCAAGCTCTGTGCGAGTCGTCCACGCACTCTCACGGACTTGGTGAACGATCCGAATTAGGATGAGTCCCCGAGGGTCGGTGCAGGTGAATACCCACCGAGCCAAGACTCGATAACGTAGACATGACGGCGGCGCGGCATCTTAAAGCCCGTTGTAAGATACTAATAAATGAGCACTTTCAGAAAAAATACTGCGGCTGTTAGATGTGTAGAAAAAGGCGAATTGTTCGAGGGAATCATGAAGAATGATGTTACTTTTTGAGAGAGATTCGAATGCTGTACTTGTTAAGATAGGATAAGCAGATAATTAGGCAGCATCCATACGGCCTCCTTCTACTTGTGTACCTAGGTAGAGATCGTAACGAGTAACGAGTGATTAGGACCGTTGCAACTTGCGGCTTACTAGATACCCCCTAGGCATTATAGTACCCTTGACGTTTCCCCTAAGATCTGCCCTAGCTGCTCTGACAGTGTGCGACTTTAGGAAGAATTGCTGATTACTTCAGTCACAAGACTTTGCAATCCATAATGGCGAAGACAGAGATGCAAATAGAATGTTCAGGTAGACCCTTGGTATTGTGGACCCAGCAGTTCCTCCCAGTCACTAGGACGGGGTGAAATTAAACGAGTATGTGGGGACCAAGGTAGTTAGGCATCCTAGCCATGATCATTTGCCCTGGTGGCCATCCTACATGCATGGTAATCGGTAATATGTGAGAAATTGAGTTAATCATGCATCACTCCCACAAAAAAGACCTATATTAACCTCTTTGTAGTGTTAAGTACAGCTAAAGACAGATGGTAATAGGTACGCCTAGTATATACATGCAGGCAGTGTTATTGTCATTCAGCCTTAACTTTTTAGCTGTTGCCTATAACACTGAAACAGCCCGCACTTAAGCAGGGTAAGGATGTCCCTTTACCTAATTTGCAACTGTGCCCTAGTTTATCAAGCGTAGTAAGGAAGTTGCTCTAAAGTGAAGTAAAAGGGCAACGATAAGCGGAGCTTTCTCTATTATACTATAATCTAATAAAAAGTTTCTTATTTAAGGATTAGTTTAAATTTAAATCCTATTTAAAGACTAGTTAGTTAATATATCTTTAGATATACTATATATACTATATATACTTTTAATAAGTTATAGTAGATATTATTAATATTATAAGGATATTCTTTAGTAGTATTAAAGAAGGAGTACTTACCTAGCTCTAAGTAGATATAGGCTTTAACCTAGGTAGGCGTATACATTATATAGCGTATACTAAAAAATAGGTATACGTACTACTAGGCGTTAAGTACTATAGGTTTAGAGCGCTATAGGCTAGGAGCGCTATAGGTAGAGGGGCTTAAAAGGGTTCTCTTTTAAAACTTTAAAAACTATACTCTATACTTATAAAAAATATTAAATATTATTATAAACAATACTACTTTATATTTCTAAAGCTAATTTAAAGCTATCTTTAAGACTACTAATAATACTAATAGTTTAATAGTACTTAAGAAGAAGTAGTTATATTATTACTAAGCTACCTCTAATATTCTAGGAGACTACTATAGAGCTCTAAATAACATCTAACTAATTATATAGAAACAAATACTTATTTACTAGTTAATAATATTTATAATTAGATAAAAAGCCCTACTATTAATAGATATATATATAATCTATTAGTTTACTAGAAAAAAAAAACTCTATAAGCTATTAACTATTTTATATTTCTTTCCTACCTCCTTTACTCCCTCCTTCCCTTTTATATACTATAGAAAATTAGAAACTACTTAGGAGTTCCTTAATTTACTACCTAAGCTATCTTACAAGTCTATTATATAGCTTAGATTATTAAGTAGTATAACTTATACTACCTTTAATAAATCTAAGCTTTAACTAGCTATTTAAGTCCTATATTATAGTAACTAGGTTTATTTATTATTTATTAATATAACTACTACCTTCTCTTTATTAAGTATAATTCTCTTTAAGATCTTAATAAAGATATTACTAATAACCTACCTCCTCTTATTTCAATTTATAGCTTCTATATATACTATTTTCCATATTAATTTTACTAATACTATTATAGTAATTACTAATAGTATATCTATAGCCGTTAGACCTCTAATACCTTCTCCTAGTAGTAATCAAGGTAATAGTAATAGTCCTAAAGGTTATCGTTTATAGAAAAACAATAATAATAATATAGAGTTTAAGGATATAATCCTAGGTACCTCTAAGAAGTACTACAGCTATAGTAAGGTTAAGTTTATTAAATACTTTACCTTTAAGAGAGGTAAAAACTTAACTAGTAACTACTAATATTATTAAAATATAGCTAGTTCTAATATAAGTTAATACTAGTATACCTTATACCTTATACTATATATACTATTCTTTAGCTAATATTTTATAAATAAGAAGCTTAATTAGATGTATACTTATATTTATCGTTCTTCTAAGGCGATGTACTACTATAATTATATCCTCCCTAAAGGGATCTAACTATATTAAGTATTACTCTTAACCTAAAATAAATCCTACTTGTCTCTAGCTTTTAGTATACTATCCTTAGCTTCTACTACCTCTATTATTACTAACTCTTATTATAGGATAAGGGTAGAACCTACTTTATATAATTAGTAGTTCTATAGCCTTTAGCACTAGTAGCTATAGAAGGAGCCTTCTACTAAATCTATATAGGCGTAGTATATCTACTAGTACTACTATCTCTTCTAGCTTTATAATAACTCTAAGGTAGGAATTAATCTAATTAAAGCTTAATAACCTAATTTATAGTTATAGCTAAATCCTAGGATATATATATAAGTAATAGGTAGTATATAACTAGTAACTAGCTATTTAAAGAGAGTATTATATAGCCTATTAAGTAGGTAAGGAGGTTACTACCAGAGTTGTAACAGTATACCTGTATACCTATATACCTATATACCTAGGTATATAGGTATATAGTATATTTGCATACTTGTATACCTAGGGGTCCTGTATATTTGTATACCTATATACTTAGAGGTTTTGTATACCTATATACTTGTATACCTATATACTTGTATACCTGTATACCTATATACTTGTATATTTGTATACTAGGTATATAGGTATACAAGTATATAACAGGTGTACAACAGGTATATAGGTATACAATAGGTATATAAGTATACAATTAGTATATAAGGTACTAATAATATATATAACTTTGAAAATAATAGGGGTATAAAAGTATAATAAATATATTTATAAACCTTAAATTTTATTCTTTAGTATTATCATTTTTATAAACGCCTAACCCTAATAAAGAATGTATAATTTATATTTATATCTTTTAAATAAAAGTAATTTATATTTAATCTATTTATAATTTAGGGATTAATATTTATATAAATATAAATTAAGTAGTTATATAATATATAAATTATTTAT
>MAVT02001509.1:0-12085 GCA_001702395.2 Diaporthe helianthi
TTAAGTCCGTTCGGGTCTTTGTAAGACCCCGTCTCCGTAAGTCAACAGACACACATTGTTACCGCATGTTTCTGGCCAACTGTTGGGCGGCTGGTTTACCGTAGTAATAAGTGCGCTGCCAGGGCCGTTACAGTACCTAAGTACTTGGGTCCCTCCTACCTAGGTTGCCATGTAGTGTGGGCTGCTGATAGAATCCCATCCGGCCTTACTCACATCCACATGATCGCCGTCGTGACTTGTGGCTGCGAGATCGAAAGGGATCCTGTGATCAGCGTTGCCTCTTTCGAACTTGAACACACAAAAGAGTCCGAAGAACCAGCCGCCGTCGCGTTGGTGCATGGAGCTCCACGAACGTGCTTGCTTGCTTCGCCCACCACCACCATCCCCTTCTGCTTGCGCTTTTACCCTGCTCAAACATCCAAGACACACTTGCCTCCTGGCCCCTCCAAGCCACCCATCGCCCCTCACCATCACTAACGCCAAATATCGCCTCCCGGAGCCTAGGGACCGGCCGGGTGAGTTTTTAGTCCACGGGGCACTCTCGAATAAATCAAACGCTCCTCGGAGGCCACACAAGTAATCCAAGCCTGTCGCAGGACCTGTCCAACGACGAGATAGAGAATGTTTCTGAACACTTGTATTTCACATTGCGACTTCGCACGGCAAGGATCTGAGCCGTGCCAAGCATGCGTGGGAAGGAATATCGGGCTTGAGGGCTCATTATACGACCCCCATGCCTGTAGTCCCTTAGATGTAGATATCTGTATGCTCATAAACCAGTACAGCGTGCTATCACCCGGAAAACACCTAGGACATCGACCCCAGGCCTTGACCGCAATTCAAAATGGCATGCTATGTACCTTACACCAAACGCCTACTGTGTATTGTGCGTGAGAACGTGGCTGACAACTGCCGCTGGTGGCAAGTGGCGGTTATATGGCACACGCATCAGCCTGCAAAGCTATCCTCGATGCCCCAGCGTTCACTCTCATTGATGATACACTTCGCCTCGCCCTTCTCGGCTTCGTTCTCGTCATCACTGACATACGAGACGGGCCCTTCTTCCTTCTCGAGCTCGTACTGAGACAAGTCGAACGGCAACCCGTCTGGCTGAAGCAGCATGCCTCTCAGCGCCATGTTCTTCCAGACCACATCTCTGATATGCCTTATCTTTCTATTCACTGGCAGTCCGTCCAGCTTCTGCAAATGCTTGCACGACCGCACGCATTTGCGTTCGTATACTCGCCGCTGGATTCGGGTCTCCATGTCCAGGCGACCGCAATACCTTGCATCCCGCTCATGATCCGCATCAGGAAGTTTGAAGATGTCGGCGGCTTGCGTTTCTCCATCTTGGAGGACTACGCGAATAGGAGGATAAAAGCCCTGTGTGACCACATTGTCACGTAGGTCGACCTCGGTCAGCCAGGGGAACTGGCCCAGGACGCCGAGCAGGGATTTCATATTGGCCAGCCGGTTGCCTGCGAGCAACAGGCGTTTCAGTCGTGGGATGCTCGAGAGACCACTGATGTCGGACAGCCCGTTGAAACAAAGGTTGGCCACACGTAGGTTGGGCATCAGTTGGCCAAGGTTATCAGGCAGACGCTGCAGTCCACAGTTCGCCAGGTCCAAGAGCTGTAGGTTGAGGAAGTCGCGCGGCGGGTCAAAGAACCCAAGGTGATTTCCCGAAAGGAATAGCTTCCGAACCTCGTAAGCAGTCTCCAAAAAGGACAAATCGAAAGGCTTTGACCCGCCCTGCTCCCTAAGCGATAGACTGTCCAGATGGGGCACTCGAGACAGGCCAGCAACCTTCGTGAGCTTGTTGCGATCGGCATACAGGAGGTGAAGGCGGGGCATCGAGGCGACATCGACCTTTCTCAGCTTGTTGTCACTGATGATCAAGTGCTTCAGCACGAGTGGCTCAGCAGGGCTGAACTTGACCAGCTGATTCCCTTTCAGATTGAGATAGGCCAAGGAGGATAGCTCGTGTAGACTCTGAATTTCCCGTATCCCGTTGCTCTCTAGATCAAGGCTGGCCAGCCTTTGCAGGTTTGTGCCGTCGAAATTGAGTTTCTCGATGGTGTTTCCCCTGGCTCGCAAGGTCAAAAGTGAGTCGTGAAACCTAAGCCCGTCTAGGTTTGCCAACCCGCAATTGTCTGCAATTAAGCCACGTAGATGAACTAGACCATTGAATGCTGAGAGACTCTTGATGTTGTTGTTCGAGACGTTGATGTACTGCAAGTTCCCCAGTCGATCCCAAGCAGTCAGCTCACTAAGCAGATTGTGGGTGATGGTCAGCTCGCGAGTGGATGATGGGATGCCATCCAGAGCCCTGAGCGTATTGTGCGAGACATCAATCTTGACAAGGCTTCCACAAAACCGGTCTAGCATATGTAAACTTCCCAGGTCCTTCCCATGGAGTGCGAGTTCTTTCAAGTCCTCCCAATACGGCTCAAATGGTTCAACCTCTGCTAGTTTGCTGACCAGATGACGGACTGTCTGGGACATGCGCTTCCGCGTGGTGTCGCCCGTCACGAGCTTCTGGTCCTCGACAAGGTAGCTCACCTCAAATGCATACGAGCGGTCCTGGTGTGCAGTAAAGTCGGATATCGGACTCAGTGACAGATTGCCGATTTGTTGGTTGAGTATTTCCGCATTGTCTGGTCGAAGTCTTGACTTGGGCCGACCAGGTGTTTTGAACATGATGCTTACACTTGCCTGACGACTTTGATGTGGTTTCTCTTCCGCAATGCTCCGGCTCTCGCCCTTGCTCAGTTCTGTCCTATCTGCGAAGCTCTTCTCATAACTCTCCTCCTCAATGACCGATACCGGTCGAGGTACAAATGATGCGCCTTTGACCGACATGTGGCGTGATGGTGCACTAGACGAACTTCGGGGTCGTGGCCCGCCGTGACCGTTCAGAGAGTGATGGGGGGTTGCACGGCGACTGTGCCTCCCTGTTGACTGGAGTATATCTGCCACAGATTGTTCGAACATACTGGTATTGTTTTCTTCCGTACCGCTTCCGGAAACGACATCTTGTATGATGGATGCAATCGGAGACGAAAAGCTGATGGTCATTCGTCGCCTAGGTGACGAGTCTTCCAATCTATCTTCGTGAATTGTGATCTCGTGCTCAACGTCCTCATTGTCAGCTTCAGCAAACTTCCTCATAAGCCTACTGGTAGATCGCATGGAGCCGTTTTTGCTTGGCTTCTCCGCAAAATCTCTGACAAGAATGGACTTGAGAGACTGGCCTTGAACTGACTGTTCTGGACTTCCCACGAACTTATCCGGACCAAAGAACTGCTTGCCAGATTCACCCTGTCGACTCTGCCTATCTTTCAGGTTCTGCAGCTCCCTCGTCGCATCAACAGTCAAATCGGGAATATCAGCAAACGGATCGTCCTCACTATTCTCGGAGGCGAGGGTGTTGCTTCTCTTCGTTCGGGTCGCATGCACCTTGTTGCTTTTAACCCAAACGTTGCGCTGTCTATCTAGGACCATGTTGCCAACCTGATCAGGAATGAGATGTGACACACTTTGTGGTGCGATGGTCCTCCTGGTATCTGAGCCCCGGGAGGAGCCCGTTCGTATTGACCGTCCGGTCGAAATGCCGGACTCAGAGCCTGAACTGTGAGAGGGGATTCGGTCTCGGAATTGTTGTGCCTGTTCAGCTGAAGTAGTGTATTCATAGCGATGAGGATTTTCAGAAATGCGAATGTTGGGTGGGTCGCTGACAATTTCATGCCGCAAGACACTGTGCTCAGATGCCTCCGACATAGAACTATGTGAGCGGTACTCTAGCGCTTGTACTGCCTGGATATCTTCTTTAGAGACGCCGAGTGATCGCAGAGATGAGGCGATGATGTCACCCATGTCGCTGTGCTCCTCGTACTTCTTCAAATGGTTCACCAGGTCGGGGTTTTGTTGTCGATTGATGGCCCTAGGGACAGGCTTCCCGTCACGGCTTGGCGGTCGAGAAAATGGTTCTCGAGTGGACTCTTGAAACGAAGAATCTGGCAAGGCTGGCTCCCAGATGTCCTGCCCGGTGTGCTCCGACTCGGACTCTTCGACACTTGTAAGGCCACTACGCATACCATTCTTTCCTCTGATAGCTGCCATGATCCGGTGGGCTTCATTGATGAAGTCTTCTGTTCTGATGGAAGGCTTCCTCCCTCCTACGGCGGGGAATTTGGGTTGATGCTGAGCTTTCTGCATGCCCTTCCGGGCACGTCTCGCACCGTCGTTCTCAGGGACATGCATATGGTCGTAAGGGTGCTGCTCTCTTTGAACTGGTGACCTCTGACTTGGACTGGGGGTTGGAGTTCGAACGCGGAGGACCTTGCGAGAAGCTAGAACTCCGGCATTAGCCTTCTGTTGCATTTCGCCAGGGCGAGCGTCCTTACGCTTCCTCCCGATGACCACTTGCATGTGCTGGTGGGTGGTCTGCGTTGATTCCAGCATATGCTCGTCTCCGGCCCCGAATGAGATATCGGACTCATGCAAAGTCCTTCTGCGCTTCGGCGTCGGGTCTTTGCTCGGTGATGTTCGCGGTCTCTTGTACTCATGATCCTGGATCTGGTGTTTTGGGGTGGCGGCCAGCAGAGCAGATGCAGCTCGTGAGGCGGCCCCCGAGAGTGTTCTGAAGTGTGCCGAGGAGTTGTTCTCCGGTCGCTGCCGTCGTTTTGCAATGGAGATGTCAGCGGCTCCTGATGGCGAGGAGTCCGCTGTGCCATCGAATGTCACCGAACGATGCACATGAAAATCATCGTCAGAATCATTTGAAAGGCGGGAAAAGTCCTCGTCAAACTCAAAGCCATCAAGCTCTCCTGCCCCAAATTGGCTGACGGACCTAGTCTGCCCTTTGCTTTGGCCGGCATTCGGCTCTGGATCTTCCTGACTCGATTGCGGTCTGATATTTGCATCCGTGGTATTCTTTGACGCACTTCCCATGGAGTTTCGTTTACCAAGGATTGGAGGCTTTTCCGATGTGGGCGATGTGTTTGGGTCTTCGAATTGGCTGATTCGTCTCAGCAGAGTCTGGTTTGTGAAGGTATCGTACGGCCCAAATAGTTTCAGTGGACTGCCACCACTACCCTGCGCACGAAGCTGCTTCTTTTCCGGGCTCGGAAACGGCGCGGCAGGCACAAGTGGCGTCCCGGACGACATATCCTGAAAATCCGGCTTGTTCCCGCGCAGGCTCGGAAATTGTTTCGGAGTGCTTGCTTGGAGAGATTCTTCCGGGAGCATATCTGACGTGTTACCCAACGCTGGTGTCAAGACGTGATGCTGAAAGGAGCCGTCAGCCGACTGACCGCCCCTACGGATATTGACATAGCTGCCAAGTCGCTGAACGCCGTCTGTCGCTGCTATTCCTTGGGACCTTCCTCCTGCGGCGGATGAGTGACCATGCTCGGAGCCACTTGTGCGAGACCGGTCCTTCTGGAGCTTCTCCAGACGCTCGTACAGAACTGAAGGCGATAGATCCAGCGCAGAGAAGTCATTCTTGCCATCTTCGGCCCCACGCCTACCGACAAAGATGGGACTGAAGTCCTCATGGCGTGCAGCACTTTGACTGCTGGTTTTCCGCGACTCGTCGCCGGCAGCGGCTGGGGCTAGGAATTGTGCTGCGGATCGGCTGCTATCTGCTTCTGCTACTTCACGTGGCACGTTTCGTCGAACCGACATGTCGCTCAGCTCGCTCGTGTCGGATTCCGCCTCGTCGGCTCGCTTGTACCTTACCGGGCGGCCATTGGTCTGGTTGGCTCCAATGTGCTCGGGCAATTCCTGTTCGGAGTATCGATCAGAGAAGACCTCGTAATTGGAATAATTCCCAGCGATTTCGGGTGGACTAGAAGGTAGTGTTGTGTTGTTCCTCTGTAAGTTACTGCGGTCCTCGTCTGCTTGTCCAGAAGCCGACTTTGCCGGGACCGGAGGCTTGAACATGCCCTCGAGGCCGGTACCAGCGGAAGTGAACAGGTCCCGCTGCTCCCCATACGCCAGTTCGCCGTAAATTAGTCTTCGCTTCCATTCTGGAGTGTCGTATTTCCTCTTGTCGGGCGATGAGCTGAGTGACTGGCGGTGCACGGTGTTGTGGACAACAGATCCTGCTGGAGAGCCAGAAATGCCAGAAATGCCAGAAATGGACCTGCTCGCTGTGCGGCCTCGAAGGGGATGGGACCTGGCCTCCTGAGAGAGTTTTGATGAAGTCCGCTTGGACAGCTGTGCGGGAATATTGATGTGGCTGGGGCTTCGCTCGTTGAGCGCAGCGCTACTGTTCCAATTAGGTGTGGCCGACAATCTCCTACTGGCGCTATGGTCACTGGATGGGCGCGGAATCTTGGTTCCGCTGGATCTGATACTCGATTTCGTTGTGCCGTTCCTGGTAGGGGGTTTAGAGCTGGTGGGAGAGTTTGGCTCCGAGGGCCAGTCCTCGGACAGAGAGTCAAGCCAGGCATGCGACGACATGGTTTCGGCTGGCTACCGCAGCTGGACAGGTTGTTGCGTCAAGATCAGCTCGCACCCATGAAGTCCGTACGGCGGTCGCGATCAATTAGAGGCGGGGTTAGCCAGTTGCGGAGAGATGCAGTCAATGTTGGTGGCTGCCTCGCGCTGTTGTGCGATTGAAGATGTGCACAGGTGTGACAGGGTGGTGGCGCGCTGCGAATGGATGGGCCAGCCTCGGACTGAGGATACCTTGCTGGGTATCCAGTCTGCGATCGAGCGGGTCATGCAATCGCTTGCAGGGTGGATTGATTGGCACTGTATACAGTACTCGCTCGGTACGGTAAAGGTGGAGTCGCCTGCGATTGACAAGACTCGCACAGCAACAGCAAGTTGGCGATGCGGCCCTGGCAATTGATACTGTAAAGGAAGTTGATGGGTCCGAGGGCTACAGGTTGTGCAGTCCCGTTTTGTGTTGGAAGAATATGTTGGAATCTTGCGTCAGGGAGATCTCGCGTTGTCGGTAGGTAGAGAGGGCGGAGGTCTGCTGCCCAACTTCAGGAGTCTGTTTCTCTTTGCCCGAAGCAAAGCATGTTGGGTTGCAACCTGCAAGCCGCACTGCTGCAAAACACAAACCTTGCTGGAGACGTGATTGGGTTGCGGGACGGTTGTCGTCACGGCAACCCGCCTTCCAGGGACCTCTCGCATGGGGCTGTGGTATCACCAGCCGTGCTTTCAGTTTATCAGGCTGCATGGATCAGCCATGCCCAGTTAATTCCGCGGCAGATTTCCAACGAGCTTGAATATAAACCTGGCTTCTTGCCTCTTTGGACACAGGGCCTTCGCTTGTTCCAAGATACCTGGGTACACAAGTAGTCTGCCTACCTAGGTACTGTGTAGTTGTGTAGGTGCTCTTGGAAGTGGCAGGGGTTCGGAGTGCTTGCATGGCCAGGCTGTGGTCAGTGCGCCAGTAGCTGCGTTTGTTTTCTCGCGTAAAGTGGCCTAGGGAAAGCGCGTGTTGCTCTTTGCAACCGCGCCTGTCTCCAGTTGATCTCCGCCGGGCCTGAGCTTTCCGCCTCTTACCTGCTCTGTTCCGTTTTCCCTCTCGCCACCACCAAAGCTCTCTTCTTACCTCCCTGCCATTAACAAACAGGACAGTACCGATGCCGTCGCGGGCTTTACCCCACTGTAGCCGGACAATTGGGGCATACCGTCGTCAACATGCCGCCGGCCCCCTTTCATCAGCTCAGCGATGAGCCCCTTTACTGTGAAGCTGTGCACGACAAGGACGACGATGTCTTCTACTCAGGCTCTGAGGACGATCATTACGAAGGCCCCTTGCACCGACGCCTGCATATCGAGAAGAAGGCTGTCGACTTCTTGTCTGGAAACGTGCCGATCTTGATATCTGCAGCCCTTCGCGGCCCTTTCGACAGAAAGCAATGGAACAACCCGTGGAGGTCCACGAGAGCCGAATCGCACTGCGAGCCATGCAGGGCTCAGCCCACACATTCCGAAGAGGACATCCCCGATACCCAGGGCACGAGCCTTTATCCCTTGCCAAGCCCTGAGACCACAAATCCACCATCGGCAAAGAAGAACCCGTACATGGACGAACAAGACTACAGTCGTGTCAAAACTTGGAGAGAAGCAGTCAAGATCACATCTGCCTCCAAAGACCCATTCTTGCAGCCACAGCTGGACGACAAGTATGAAAGGCTTCCCCCAAGGAAGAGATCTGCAGATTCAACTTGGTTACACAACCGTGACCGGAAGAAGCCAAGGCCAGCCAACCAAGGGAGTTCTATCCCGGATGACTCTCCAAGCCATGGTGCAGCCAGAACCAGAGGTAGACAGGCTCGTCAGCTACATGCCTCTCAAATGGTCGCTCAATTCCTGCGCCATTCCTCTCCGCCGGAAGACGAGCTTGCAGTAGATGGGCATACCAGACCATTACGTTCGAGTACTTCACCTGTAGTGAAGAAGAACATGGGACTGACACCACGTCGGGTGAAATGGCGATTTGAAGTCCCTGACAACTCTGACGATGAATTGTCCCTGCCGGCCACTACGCCTACTTCGAAAGCTATTCGCACTTCTACCATGGTCTCGGCGTCCCTGACAAGAGACCAATCGCCCATTCGGCTAAAAAATGCCACTGAGAGCAAATCTCGCCCCCCTAAAGGCCGCAGCACTTCGTCAAGAGGGCGAGCAAAGTTCAAGAAGCCACAAGCAGCCCAGCCATCGCCCAGTCAAGGTTCGGGTCATGATGAGACCGGAGCAAGTTCCCGCATGGCAGCACAGGTGGTGGAAGCAGCCCCTGAGAGCATGGATGTGAGCCATCAAACGTCGTTCACCAACCAGTCCAAACCACTATGGGACCAGCCTCTTTCAGATACGTCAGACCCGAACTCAATGTTCTTATCCCAGAACTTGGTCGCTCTGCCTTCGGCTCAACAAGACAACAGCTTTCTTTTTCACAAGAGAGCCAGAAACCCCACAACTGGGAGCGAGCGCGGGAGATCAACCAGCGTTTCCAAGGAGAGGGTAACGTTGAGCCAATCTTCGCCACAACCCCATGCAGCCAATATGGATGAGCAGAAAGATCAGCCCGCCACTGGTGACGACCTGGCTGCTCCCACTCTTTCCAATCCAGAAATTGTGACGACAAAAAAGTCAGGGGTGGAACAAAATTCTTCAATCGGGCTCCCGAGATTGTCAAGAGACCCAGGTATCTCATTAGTGGTAGACGAAGGCAGTATGCCAAGTCACAATCAACCAGAACAGCAGACCCGATTCACGGACGATCACAAGGCGAACGATGAGACAAAGATCGTGGATGAATCCATCGCGAAGGTCGAGCCTGATGCTAGGGAAAATTCGGCGGAAGTGGTGCAGCTCAGGAATACGAACGGGCAATGGATAGCCGAAGAACCTCAGTCATTGCCTCATGTGGACGGTTGCGCGCAGTCGGACTCGGACTGGTCGACATATCTCGACGCTGAAGACCGGACTCCAGCCTCTGCCTCGGAAAAAGAAGTCACGAAGAAGTCAGCTGACAAATTGGTCGCGGAATACGGCGTAGACGGCGCTTCCGATCCGGAATGGTCAACTTTTGTCAACACACAAGACACAACGCCCATCCTCTCTAACCTCGAAGTAGACGTCGACCCGGAGGAATTTGCATATCAACAAATCGGTTCTGACAAGATAGCACTTACCAATGCACACTGTCTGCCAACCGCCTCTCTCGACGCAGCTACTATGGCTCACGAAAATGCTCACAACGCGCCCGTCGGCGCACGCTCTCCAGGCCTTGCTAGCCACACCGGCGATGCTCCTGAAATTCCAACCCCAGGAGTCTTTCTCCGAGATCAAATGCACTTCCAGGGTAGTGTGGGATCCATCATTGACGCATATGCTGAGTTCAGCGTCCTGTCGAACAGTCCCGGGCTGGTGACTGCGGAGAAGCCTGCCGAACGTCTGATAACAGAAGCAGAGGTGTCCAAACTGCCCTGCTCCCTGCCAAATCAGATTATCACTGTCTCGGTCGACGGAATTGAAGTGCATAATGAGAATGTGGCCGATGAGAAACAGCAACAGCATCAGGCAACACCACAGAGGTCCGAGGTCGCAGAGCCTCTACTAAGTCTGACCTGCCATCCAACCAAATCCGATCACATTCCTCCTTACGAGTGTACCCGAAATGTTGATGACCTCTCGGGCCCTGTCCGGCAGACAGTAAGCGCACCAGTTGAAACTACAGGCTGTAACGGTGGCTCTAGCTCTCTCAACGACCCTGGAGACCTACAGCTTCCAAGCCCATGGGGACAGGTAGCAACGAGCTCCTTTCAAATGGCGCCTCAGGTTCCAAATAATGAGACAGAACCAGTCTTTCATTCTGATGGCCTGGACGAGGCAGCAGCGCAACTTCAGAGCCCATGGAATGACAACACCGACATAGCATCGCCATGGTCTGTTCCACCGATGACCTACATCAGCCCCACTGGAAGCATACCGGATCTGAGCGTCCTCGCCGGTAAAGCATTAGCAATGTCTCAACAACCGCAGAGTCCTTGGGAGCCGAAGACACCAGCAGCTCCAAATCCACCGGCTCAGGACTTTGAAATGTCTATCAGAGCATTTTCCGATTTCATGTCGCCTTCGCCAGTGAAGCAGCGAGCGTCGCTAAACACGAATCTCGCCAGAAGTTCGAGTGTAAGGCCTGGCGTGCTGTTCAAGACACCTGCGCAGCGGAAACCAGATCGCCGCGTGCAATTCGCGCCGCTTCCTGGCGAACAAGAGAAGTGCTTCACTGAATTTGACGGGGATGGAATTGTTGCTATCTGTGATGAAGAGGAAGTCTCCTACTTCGGTCCATCAGGCAAGAAGACTGGCACGATGCGGATGCCTAAGCCAATGATGAGGCCTGCTTCTCCACCTCCTACGGAAATGAGTTCTGTAGAAGCGGGTGGACTCCCTGATCATGACCAGAAATTTGCAAAGCACTTCGAGGCGATGTCAAAGCGCAAAAGCCCAAGCCGGAAGCCTCTGAGGCTGCTTCCTTCGGAGTCTCAACAAACAGTGACCGCCAGCCAGGAAGTTGGCGCTATGGCAGAGGCTTTCATGCAAGCCTCACAGACCAGAAAGAGGAGCTTGGAGCTTGCTGCTGCGAAGCAGGCCGAATGCAGATCTGAATTCGCGGACAGGACCTTTGTCTCTGCAGCGATGGATGTTCTCGAGGACCAGGAAAATGTGGATCCAGTGGACGACGTGAGTTTGGTGCTTGATAACCTGGACAAGTTCCTCGACGACACTTGGGGCATTGATATGGGCACTGGAGAAAGCCCTGCAGACGATGCCCGCAGCAAGCAGGAGAAGGAGACTGCCCTGAGTCACGGCGGCGCACAGAAGGTCGAAGATCCAATGTTTGATTTGGAGGCAAATGTCTGGGCCGACTGAGCCCAATCCTTGATGTTGGATTATTCTGGCTGGAAGTTCTCCCTGGTCCACGAGTCATTAAACTAGCGTCGATATCGATCAACATGTTCGAGCATACGTGGCATCGTGAGATGCTTACAGATTCTGAGTGTGCACTATTGTTTGCTACTAGCTGGGACGAATGGGTCGATGCTTGTAGAGCACGGCAAGGTTATTGGAGTTCTTTGGTATGGTCGTTTACATCAGAACGCCAGGAGTTGCTTGTTCAGAGATATCCCATCGTGCGTGCTTATCAGGGCAGTATATCTCGTCGGCTGCCATGGCAGATGCGCGGAAGAAATGAGACAGGAAGACTTCTGGCGTGTTGGAGAAGGGGCACAGTCTTGGCAAGATGTGATCAGGATTAAGGGTCTTGTTCTTGCCCATGGCGTAAATACTCTTCCAAGTGGCAGGGAGACCTAACATCGAAAGTTCACCACCAAGGAAGGGTGAACAACCTCCACACACCTACCCGGGGGTCTTACCTTTGGTTGACCCCCTTCGCTCGCCGCTTAGGGGGCGCTAAAATTGCGCTATAGCCCAAATCGCGCTATATTCCGACGTTTTTTTTTTAGTACAGAACATAGCTAAATTAATAATATTCTTATATACAACAACACTACTACTATAATAAATTTACTAAATATAAGGTCTAAATTAA
>MAVT02001510.1:0-12084 GCA_001702395.2 Diaporthe helianthi
AACTAACTAAATTAGTATTTTTACTAACTAAAGTCTTATAGTCTTAGTTAAGGCCTTTAACTAAACTTAGTCTAACTAATTACAACCCTGAAATAGCCCATCACCGTTCGCAGTTTAAAAACCGTTGAAGAATGAAGATCTTAGTCAGAATGAAACCACACTTCTTGACCAAGCAGGGTATCAGATGAATTATAAAACATTTGCTGATTTTCTAAACCCAGGAACGAATAGTTAACGCCGCTGCACCGGTGCTCAAAACTGTGACTCCTTGCCATGCCTCCTGGCAACGTACACAGGCCACGAGTGCGGAACCACATTGAAGTAAGCCTTGTAAGACCACTCTCTTCCTGGCTCAACTTGTCTGATGTCGTAATCACGCACTATTGTCGCACAGATCTTGGCCACCTCCATCTTGGCAAGGTGCTGTCCAGGACAAGCATTATATCCACCGCCGAACTTTGATTATAAAATGAAGTGAGCGCCTGGTTAGCGTTCCTTCCACACTCCGGTGTGACATGTTGGGAGCTGCAACTCACTGGGATGAAATGCTTCTCTTTCGAAGCAATATCAGGCGCAGACCACCGGTCAGGGTTGAACTCGTTGGCATCGGATCCCCAGATCTCCTTGGACCTGTGTAACACAAACGCGCTTATGGAGAGGATAGTGCCACCTGCGAATTTCTGGTCTCCAATCCTAACTCCATGCTTTGGGGCCACACGCGGGAGACCCTGTTGAACCGGCGCAAAAACTCGCATGGCCTCTTTGATGCATATCTGTAGGAAGGGAAGTTTCTGTGTGTCGGCGAAGCTGATGATCCTGTCTCGACACCTGCCCTCCGTGATCCCGGCATCCATCTCGTCTTGCAGCTGCCGCCAAGCAGTTGGGTGCCTGATCATATGGTACAAGAACGATTGAAGAGCCGTGGAAGTGGCGTCTCCTCCCGCAGCGACAGTGCCAATCGTCTGGCCCTGGACTGTGTTCAGATCGAGCCGGTCAGGCCGTTCGCGCATCGTTCGTAGCCAATATTCCAACAGGTCGAAGCGGTTGTCTCCTCTGGTCTCCCTGCTCTCGCGCTCGTGAAGCGAGTCCATCGTCACTTTCAAGATGTGGCCGGTTGGAATGATACCGAGCCACGTCGTGACAGGATTTGCGAGAAAGATGGCATGAATCATCAGCACGAGCCAATGATGGCCCGCCACAGCGGCGAAAAGACCAAGACGTGTATTGTTGGCAATCGCATTCCCAATGTCATAGCCTTTCTCCAAGAACCCGTACGGGCTGGAGAAGAGCACCGTGCCCGTCACATCGTTTGAGGTGAAAGTGCAAAACCGATCAAGGTGCATGGGCCGGGCGCTGTCAGCATGCCTGTCCAACCAGTCCATCAACAGCCCGATCGTCTTATCGACTGGCTCCTCGTAGTTGAGCATATTTGACAGAGAGTAGCCGGGAGCAAAGTTTCTGGAGTGCTCGAATTTCCTCTTTGGGTCGAGGACGGTCATGCCGTTTGTGTATCTCGAGTCCGGAAAGGCAAAGATCTTGTAGAAGGCATCCTTCCGCAGCGGTTTCAGGATGAGCTGCTTGACAGCCTCTGGATGGCAAACGCTGACCTCGTTGTTTGCGATGCGAACAAACGGGCCTGGAGCGCGGGCATTAGCCCAGTTTTTGCAACGCTGTCAACAGGTTACAAACACCACCCACCGTATTCCTTGTGCAGACGCAGTAGGTCTTCGCCTTGGTTGCCTCGCATGATCATTCTCGTGTGCCACAACCGACCTACCGACGCCCAGAATGGCCCAGACACGCTGCTTAGAGGCGCGAAGTACCGTCGGTAGAGTAGGAGGCCCAAGATGCAACCCAGGATGCTGCTGACCACGAAATCTGCCCAGGAACAAGCGTGGAAGCAGGAGCTTAGCCTCGGCAGAGCACTGGTCACTTGGGGCGTTGCTTCAGCCATCGTGATGCGCAACGTGCTGTCGTGGGTTCGCTGCATAGATGGACAAAGGATCAACACGGGCTTGTAATAAGAGACTGTCGTTGGCAGGAGCAACCAACCCATACTTACTATACCAGATTACTATAAGTAGGTCCCTCTCGTTCAGGGGCCTTTAGCTAGAGAATTCAACCCAACCAACAACAACACCACTAGACCTATATCTACAACGTACGTACGTTTAGAACCTACTAACACTAATTAGTAGTTGTAAGACTATAGATAGTTAGGTGGAAGAGATAAATCAACGAGGATTTCCCTTAACAATATTTTTCTTGTTAACAAGTGCTATACAGCAGTTTGTTGCTACTTTAGGCCTCCCTAACACTACAAACCCCTGGGCAACCTATTGTGAAGATTGGTTACGAAGTACGGCTTTCCCTGCGCTTGCATATTTGCTACTATTTAACTAATATGCGTTATTTACATATAATTTAAAATATTATACTAAGCCTTTTTATCTTTTAAGAAAACCCGCCTCCTAAGAAGCCTTGCGTCTTTATTTATTAACAACACTTTGCAACGGCAAAAAGCGTTACGTAGTATTACGCGGTAACGTTACAAGCTAAAGTAAGTTATAGGATTGTAAGTTATAAAATTATTCCTTTTTAACTTAGCTAGAAGAAAGCACTAAGCGCATAAATAAATAACTTTTTTAAATATTTTTTTTAATAATACTAACTTTTTCTTTTTCTTTTTATTAAAAATTAATTTCCTATATATTAATATAAATAAGTTTGCTTAACTATTTGTTTTGTAATATATAGCTATTGCATGTAACTATTAAATAATAATAATATTATAGCTTTTTTTAGCAGCTAGGCCGCTATAAATAATAATAGTGTAATCTTTATAAGAAAATATAAAATAAGCAAGCTACTAATAATATAATTAATATTTAATTTAGTTTATTATAGTTATATATAAGCTAAACTTTAGTGTATTTCGCTAGGCTAAACGGCTATAATAGAATACTTTGTTATAGCCTTTGTAAGCTTGCTAGTAAGTTATAACTTGTAAAGCTTTTATAATAACAACCTTTTTTGCGCTTATAAAGAAGATTTTTCGTTTTAAATAAAGGGCATATTTGCAAAACTATTAATAGTATACTAAAGAATGTTAAAAATCTTTTTGTAAACAAAAGGTATATATATAGGGCGCAATAATTAATCTATTGCCCTATAGCTATATACTTTTGTATAATTAGAAGAAAAACTACTATAGATAAACTTTAAGCTTTGTAATATCTTTTTTGCGCTAAAATCTTCGATAAATAAAGCTTGCATAAGACTATTAAAGAAAAGCTTGTTAGTAAAAGCCCAAGTATTAGCAAATCTATAGCTTTAAAACCTAATTATATAGTATTAGGTAGTTAAGCTAATTAAGTATGCAAAAGTATAAAGTTTAAGGCTTTAATTGTTACAGCAACCTAGGTTATAATAAAACTTGCAATTATTACCCTTTGTAGTTTAACTACTATTTTTAGGCTATAGAGGAGGTTTACAACTACCTTAAGAAAACGCTATATTAATATATAAATAGTAACTAAATCTATTTGGGCAATTATTATTAAGTATATTATAGTTAATTATAGAAACAAAAGTAGTTTCTAAAGTAGTTTTTATATTATTTGATTAATAGAAATAAACTTTATACTAGAGGTATACTTTATACCTAGTACTACTCTAGTTATAGGATTTACGATTGTTACTAATAGCAATAACTAAGTATAATTTCTACGAAATACTTTCCTTTTAGTATATATTAAACAAAAGACTAGAATTAGCAAAGTTTGCATAGTTTGTAAAGACTTTTAAATTTTTTTAAAAGTACTTTAGAGATTTATATAACCTATTGGATAATAAGATAAAAATGTTCTTTAATATTTGCTATTATATTGAAATTTAACTAAGTTAATTCTATATAGTTTTTTCCTAAATGTTAAAAAAGAAAGTAAAGACTTATTATTTTTACTTTGTAAATTAGGCTAATATATTTGCAATAGTATATTTTAAAATTAAAATATATTTTAATATAAACCTAAACTATTAGTATTATTATATAAACTAAATAACTATAATGTTTATATAAATAAAAGCTTAAAACCTAGATAAGGATTTTTATAAGGTTTTATAAATTATATTTAATAAACTTTAGCTATATTAGTGGGCATTAGGTTTTAATTATACTAGAGAAGATAATCTATGGATAACGGTTATTAAAGTATATAAAGGCGTGCTAGAACTTAAAATAGTATTATTTAAACTTGCTTAATTGTGCGAAGAGTTGTTTTTAGACCTAAAATCCGCGGTAAAAACAAAGCTTAATTGTATAAGTAAAATAAATATAGTAGATAATGCTTAAAATTAATTCTACGTTAACTATAGGTATAGTAATTAGTTTTAGGGTAAACGGGGATAATTGTTGCGAGGTTTTTATTAAGGGAACTAAGGATTTAAATGTAGCTAGAGAATGTTTAAAAAACATGGGGAATTTGCTAAGGGATGCTTATAAAAGAAAAAATGTTTTATTTGTAAAAAAAAGGCTGCTAGTTAATAAAATACTTAGTAAATAAAAGATAAAACGTAAAAATAAACTTTATAGCGTAATACAAATACAATAGTAGTAAGCAAGATAACTTTGAAAACTTTTTTTTAAACTTTAAAAGCTATAAAATAAAAGAAGATAAATACTATAACTACTATAGAGGTAAAGGTAAAGATAATAACTATAACGCTAAAATATAGATTTATAAGGTAAATGTTAACTTTTTTGTAAATAAAGCTTTTATATATAAGTAAACTAGCTTGGATATATTTACAAATGTAATAACTATACTAGCAAGCTAATTTATTTTAGAAAATAAGTATTTTAAAATCTAGTTTTAGAAAATACTACTAAATATAAAAGCATTAATAGTTTTAACTATAAAATATAAATAATTTTTTATACTTTAGCGGGAATAACTAAAGCATTAGTTTAATATAACAACTATAGAAGCAGCTAAAGTTAAATTTAAAAGCAGTGTAGTTTTAAAATTAATAGGTATTATAGAAATAAAAACCCTAGTGGGATAAGTAACCTTTTATATAGTAATTACGCAGATATTTTTCTTGCTTTGCTTAGCTAATATAAATAGATTTAAAGTTTACTATAATAATGCTACTAATAAACTTACTTGCTAGGATAGTGCAATTACTATACTAGTTTTTCGCAAATAAAAATATTTATAGTTTTTTCTAAGAGAAATAGCAAAAGCTATTTATTTTTTTTTAAGGTTAAGCTAAAATAATTACATCGCTAGTTTAGATATTTAGCAATAAATTAGTTATACTAAATGCTAAAAAAGGCTAAAAATAAAAATATAAATAAAAAAGCTTTAGTAAAAATTAAGAAATTTTACTACTAATGCTAAATAAATAAACTAACGCTAAAATAGTTTAAGTTTACACTTTATAATAATTGTAAGTTTAACTTTAAAATACTTATAAATATAATATATTTAAATAAACACTTAATGCTATATGTAGTAAATTAAGCAATAAGCTTTTAAAGTATTAAATTTTTTAAAAATATAATAGCAAAATATATATAGTAAATACTATAAGCCTTGTAGATTAATACTTACTAAGGGCTATTAAATGTTGTTGTATATAATGCAAGTATAAACTTTGCATTGGTGGAGTTTCGGGCCGAAGTATAAATAATGGGCATTTTGTGTAAATAGGTTTTAGTAAAAGCGCACTAGTTTATTAGCAAGGTTAAAAGGTATTATTATTCTCTTCGTAAAGCTTATAATACGCTATATATAGATCTTTACAGCAAGATAGATAATAAGGCTATCCTATAAATAGCTATTAAAGTAGTAAATAATACTATTAGGCCTAATAGGCTAGTATTTATATTGCTTGTTTTTAGTATATATTTATAAGTATTGCAAAAGTTACTACTATTATAGCTTACGTGAAAAAGGGCTAAAGCAATTAGCAAGGCTATAAAAATGCTAAAAAAACTATAGCTAAAAAGTAGGTTTAAGATATACTAAATACTAAAAATAAACCTATTATAGATATAAACTTTTTGCTATAATGCAATGTTTGCGTATAGCGTAAAAAGGAGAGATAAATAAGCTTATATAAAGTTATTTCTATAAATAGGCACAACGTTACGCTAAACTTACTAAGTAAATTGATAATGTTTAGGTTTATAGTTGTAAGACCGTATTATAGGGATAAGTATAAAAAAAAATAGCTATTGCAGCTGGAAGAAACCGTTGTTAATTAGAACGCTTTAGAGCAAGGTGCTACTAGTTAGTAAAACTAAAAAGCTAAATAACTATTGTTTTTAGAAATAAAGAACTATATTATAGTAGCTTATATTACTAGATGGGAAAATAACAACTATAACTTAGCTATTAAGCTAAGGTAAGATAGTGCAATTATAACGCTAGGCTTTTTTAAAAAAAAGTTAAATAAAATAAAAATTAATAACCTAATTAGCTAAAAAGTATTTAGGTTTTAGAGATATTTTTAAAAAAAGTATAGTAACTATTGTTTGTTTAAGTTATATATAATATAAGAAGTAAAAGGGAAAGTAGCTCAACTATATAAAAAGTTTTAGTTAATTATATAAGGTTATAATAATTAAAGCAAGGAATCTATATTTATATAAAACTCTACAATTTAGTAAATAAGCTAGCGAATAATTTTTGCAATTGCTTTATTGTTAGTATAATTTTAAAAAATAATTTTAGCACTACAAGATATTATTTAAGTATATCTTTAATTAAAAATAAAGCTTTAGCAAATAATTCTTGCAGAATTGCTAAAAAAGCTAAAGAACTAGTATCCCCTAGGCACTATTATCTAAGTTGTAAAACCTTTATATAGAATTGCTAAATTAAGTATATACTAGTTTAATATGTATTAAAAGAACTATTAAGAGAAACTTAGAATAAATTACTCTATATATAATTTGTGCTTTCTAATTATAAAGACTATAGGGCCTTTTGGAATAGCTAGAATGTAAACAAACAATATACTACTTCTAGCTACGCTAAAGTTCTAAAAAAAGAAGGATAAAGAATTAAAAAAGGCAAAATTGCAAGCTAAGTTAAAAATTGTACTAATACTAGGCAAGCTATTTAATTTTAATAGTATTTATTTTATAATAAATAATAACTTTAATATTATAATATAGTAAAAAAAACAAAGAGATAAAATTGCTTTTATTAATAGAATAACTAAAGACAAGCTATAACGTTATCTAGAACAAAAAGCACAAAGAGTATATATTGCTTTTATTTATTAACTAAAGGCCTTATATAATCTCTTTGTAGTTGTATAAGTTTAAAAGCTAAAGAAGGAATATTATAAGTTTATTAATAAACAATTGTTATAGTAGATAGAGAATGTTATAAAAGGTATTTGCTATATTCCTTTAAACTTAAAGACAATAAAGCTATTTATTTTTGCAAATAGTTTTTTTGCAAATAATAAAGATTTAATATTTTAACTAGGTTTTGTAATTGTGCTTGGCAATAAGTATTGCATAGGTAATAAAAGCTTTTAATTAAATGGGAATATACTCTATTGGTTATTAACTAAATGCAAATATATAACTTGGAGTATACTAGCAAGTAAGATCTATAGAATAGTAAATAGTATAAATGTAGAAATTTGCTTAGCAACAATAATTAAAATAGTAATAAAATAATTATTGTTACTAGATATTCCCTTAATTATTTATATAGATTTCTATAGCTTGTAGGAGTGCTTAGTTAAACTAGGAACTACAAAGGAGAAAAAACTCATAATTAACATTATATTATTATAATAGTTATATAAGGTAAGAAAGATTACAAAAGTAAGATAAATTAATAGAAAAAACAATTTAATAGATGCTATAACGAAGGTAATGCTAAACTTAGCCTTGCAAAGGCTAGTTAAAAACAATAAGCTTTATATACGTGTTAACAGCTTAGTATAAAGACTAAAGATTATTAACGGGACTTTTAGAGAATAAAAACCAAGGCATAGGGTGGAATTTTGGCATTGTTTATTATAAAGAAGCATTTAACGCTATTAGTACAAAAAAATAGATTGCTATACTATAAAAAGGATAAAACTATTACTATTATATGTTATTTTAAATAGGATTTGCTATTGCTATAGGGATGGATTGCTATAAACGAAATTATTGCTATTGTATGTTTTGGTAGTAATAAAAGAAAAAGTTGCAAATATTATTAGCAGAAGCAACCAACTTATACTTACTATACTAGATTACTATAAGTAGGTCCCTCTCGTTCAGGGGCCTTTAGCTAGAGAATTCAACCCAACCAACAACAACACCACTAGACCTACATCTACGACGTACGTACGTTTAGAACCTACCGACAGAGACAAAGGGGTCGTTACCAGCCAAGGACGAGGTGCGGGAACAGGAAGATTTCTGCGCGCACACGTAGGGTACAGCGAATCGGCAAGTAGGATTGTGATCCGTGGTTGCCTTCCTCCACTCGTGGGGCTGCGTGGTGGGGCGACCGGCATTAAAGCACAAATCCGCGAAGAGATCTTTAAATTCAATGGGTGGTGGAAGGATCGATAGACCACGGGCGTGGTGGAAGGAGCTTCTTGGCAGCTACCTTCGAGAGCAGTTTTCTCCCTCAGTCAACAACTTTTTTGGCCCTGTTAGCACATCTTTACCCAACTTAAGTGCTATCACTACTTCGAGTCATTCGTAGAATTGAGGAGGAGCCCTAGCATGTCAATTAAAACTTGAAAGCGAGATATAACAGTTGTGCTATGACATGGGATAAATATTAGTCCCTAACGCAAGGTAAGGATATATCCATCAGAAATAGCTGTTTAAGTTCAACGTACGTCCTGATTCAGAGTAATATATGCTGGTAGATAAAATATGTATTAGTATTGATAATGTTATATTTTCCAATATGAATTTTATTTGAGTTATGCTAGAAGACTAGGCACGTCGCCTAGCCACGTCGCCCAGCCTTGTGCTACACGGACGAGGCTAGGAAGCATGGGATTGCTCACGGCCATACAGCCATGACTTCAATTGAAAATCATAGCCATGTCACATCTAACAGTGGAACTGAGGCCTCTGCATAAGTGGCCCCATGGTCCGATGAACGTATTACGTGTGTCGTGAATGCTAGTTTCAAGTTACTTAGTATGTGCGTTGGATTATGTGTGTTTTCAAACATCTGGAATGATCAGCATTGTGCTGTAGAAAAGTAACATCAACCCCTAAAACCAACCCTGCCCTAGGAGCAATGAGATGAAATTTGACACGGTCCCTGTCCCAAACCAGACCAACACACTCGCACAGAAAAGCATAGCCGTCCTCCACGGCAGCCACAGCCTTGCTGTTCGCAGCGAACCTAGGATACGCGTCAAAGGTATGTGTCGCACCTTCCACAACCCGTAGACCCGTAGGGATGCTTTTATTGCTGATGGCCCCGTGCATGCGCTCCGCCTGCTCAACAGGGATGTGGTGTGCCTCCGCCAGACCAGGGAGCGGTTGGTGGCGAAGTAGTAGCCTGTGACGGGCCTGTCGAACAGGCCGTTGTCCCAGATGTCGTCGGTCAGCTCGTAACCGGCGTACTTGTGCGCCGACAGCTCCGACCCCACCGGCTTCGGCGGCCCAGTGCGGAAGCACTCGTCCTCGTAGTCTGTCACGCAGTAAAACCCCAGGATGCCGTCCGGCGGCGCCGTGTCTGCCTGCTTCACGGGATCAGACGGATTCAGGCCCCCGATGGCCGTCGCTGACGATCCTGAAGTGCTCTTTATCGTCCTTTCGAGGAATAATTGCGGTCGTCTTCGACTGGCAGGGGTGCCAATTCTTGCTCCGAGTCCTCGGTGACTCCTGCTTTTTTCTCCATCTCCATAGACGAGGTCTACTCGAAGCGAGTCATCATTGCGTGGCGGACCATTTTGGTCGCTGGATCCACGGCCCTTGGCAAAGTCTGAAACGACAGCGAGCAGCTCGTCGAGGCTGTCAAAGGATTTGATAGTCTCAGGCACAGCGCCTTGGCCTACATCGTCGAGGGTAAGCTGGCCGTCAGAATTCGGGTCAAAATTGGCCACAGCGGCGGCAGGAGATGGATCGTGGCGTAAATGAGGTCGACTAGGGGCTTGTTACCGACCCTACCAACGTTGGTAGAGGGATGTCGAAGAGAGGCAGCTTGGTTCGTATGGCGGCGGGAGGGGGGGAGGCTCAAGCCGCCGGCAGAGTGATGTTCAGACACCCTCCCTGCTTCTGGGTGTGTGGGTGTCACCGTGTGAAGCGCACACTGATGAACAGGTCGTAGCTGTTTGGAAGTGTCACGATCATTTGGCTCACGTGGGTACGGACTCAAGTACCGGTACCGAGGAAAGTGTTGAAAGACCCAGGTGCTGAGCTTGAAGTCGCCGTCGGCGGAAATAACGTACCTACTAAGTAGGTACTTAAGTACGCCGTGGCACCGACATACCTAGGTAGTTGGGGCCGGGCTTCCGCAAACATCAGAGCAAAATGCAACACGAACAGCAATAATCACGGCGTTATATTTACTCTCCATTCGTATAAGTGCATCTCCGTTTCCTCGGCCGGCCTCGCTCCTCCTCCTCGTCATCGAAGGAGGACGACTGGTCAGTCCAATCTCCGTCCTCCTCGTATACGAGCCATCCGTCCTCCCTCAGCTGCTGGACTCGTCGCGCATCCGTCAGGCAGACCCCTCCACAGCGCCATGTAGTCTTGAGGCCACGCTCACTAGGCGGTGGACTGAGAAGCTGGTCACCGGACGACCGCTCCTGAGCCTTCGCGCTACCCTGGTCGTCGTGACTACTAGTAGCGTCGTGATCACGCTCCTCGCCACGCACCTGGTCCTTCTTTGCTGGATCCCCGGGGGTATCCGGCCTGCTCTGCGTGGCCGGAGTCAGGGGCAACGCCTTGCTCGGTGTCAGGGTACACGTTCCAGTGGATCTGGGGAATAATATGTGCGGCCTGAACTGCCGGGCCGATGCCGTTTCCAACCCACCAAGCGCTACCTTTGCCGCTGATAGCACATCGTGAGTTCCCAATCCCGATTACGTTCTGGCAGAAGTTGCTCATGATAGGCGCGGCTTCTTCTTTCGAAATGAGAGTCTCTGGGAACTCGTAGTCATCGACACCTTCAGTAGGCGACCGGCTTCGGCTCGGAGACTGAGATGTAGGCCGCGGTCGCTTTTTACCTCGCATAGGTACGAGTTTTATGAGTGGGTCGTCGCATGCTTTTCCGATGGGCAGGTAACGAGCATCGTATCGCTGTAGAGGTCGATTGGTTTGCTTAATACAAGCACCTGAGAACGGATCTGTAAGCGAGGGGGCCAATATGCTGCAGCAACGCAAGGAGTGTCGTGTTGCTCCCCTCCGTACTTTCTAGAGAATGCTCTGCTCTTGGGGTTTGGCAGTCCGGATTGTGAGTGACATAGTAGTACTCGGCTTGTTGGTTGGTCGGAGGAGTGGGAAATGCCGTAGGATCGTACTTGTCGAGAAAAACAAGAACACCTGGTTTTCGAGTGGGTATCAAAGCTGGTAGTCTGTTCTCTCCCTCGTCAAGTCGGAAGCAGAGGTCAAGCTCACGTCGAACGTCTCCCACCGTAAGAAAGTCGTCCTGTTGGTAGAATCCAGCTAGGCAGGAAAGAATACCCGACTTGAGGACGATCCGGACGTTCCATCCCACCACACGCTGGCTGGCAGTAAGTCCAGTCATCGCAGCTCGAGGCAACTCGTTCAAGAACAACATTATGGGGGCCAACAGGAGGAGAAGACAACAGGCAAAAGATGACGTGTGAAGGTTCCCGACCGCCGCGCCCCCGACCGCCGCGCCCCGACCGCCGCGCCCCGACCGCCGCGCCCCGCTCCCCATCCAAAAAACACAAAAAGAAACATCACATTGGTTGCCCCAGCAAATGCCTCGGCCCCATTCCGGTCTCGCTAGAGTTATGAACATACGAGGGATATACAACCAGATAACTATATAGCGATACAACTATATAAGCACGTAAATGTATAAATATATAAATATATAAATATATAACTATATAAAT
>MAVT02001511.1:0-12079 GCA_001702395.2 Diaporthe helianthi
TATTTATCTAAAAAGATATATTATATCTTATCCTTCTAGAATACTTACTATAGTTTTAGCTTAGTATAGAAACTTAAATAATATAAATAGTTAATATTCTTAAAAATAATAAAATATATAAAGCTTAACTTTAAATATATTTAAATCTTAAATAGTTTTAAATTTAAAGCTCAGAATCTTATATAAAACTATATTAAAAAGGTAAATAAAACTAAGTTAACTAAGTTTAAAAAGACTTATTACTATATAAAACTAGAAAAGAATTTAGTTATAAAAAAGAAATATAGTTATATCAAAATAGTAAAAGAAATAATTTTTAATAATATAATATAATTAATAAAATTAGTAAAGAAATTAATTAATATTGAAAATTAAAAATCCTAAGGAAAAGAATAAACCTTTATAGTTATTATAATATAATTTCTTTAAAAACTTTATATTAATATAAAATTAGGTATTTTTTATCTTTAATCTTACTTAATCTTAAATACGTTATTTTATATTTATCGTTATTTTAAACATCTAATTACTTTCTAGTACTTATCTCTTAAAAGGTTAAAGTTTAAAATTTAACTTTCAGTTACAATTTACTAATTATAAAGTACCTCGGACGTTAACAAGGTATACTATATGTACAAGAGTTCTTTTTCAAATAAGGTTCAAACATAACTGTATTATTGCGTGCTTGTATAACTGTTGTAAGTGGCTGGCTAACTTGCCCTGCTAGAAACACAAGTATAGATGAAACAATGCACCTAAATGCTTACCCATTCTCACTAGCCTTAGAGAGAATGCATCAACTTAGAAGCCCTTGGGCAGCATGTTGGGTATAGAAAGATAGGAAAGGGTCTGTTTGCCTAGACAGGGATAGAAAGCCAGGCAAACGAGATGTGAGCAGAGACGTATGAAGAAAAGAAAAACGTATTTCAAGATTTAGCTATAACTGATATTGTGCAAGTATGTAACAGCGCTACGGATGGGTTGGCAACACAGATTGTTCCTGTCTTCAATCCACATGTGCAGCCACGGTGTCCTTGCCTGGCTTATATGTTCTGGGAAGACGGTCCTACGGTCTTCCTGTCCGGTTTCTTGAGATCGCCAACCTGTTCACCATAACCTCGCCGGCTGCGTTGTTTTGGTTCACAGGTGCAAGGCGGTCTTCAATGTTGGCCCCTCCCGACATTCTGGCCGGAATCTCCGGCACTGGCGTCCTTAACCTAGGACTGCCTTTGTCGTAAACCTGTCGCTAACCCTGAGGTCCGTTCCTGTGGTCCCTGTTTACTTGCAACATCAGCTCCCGTAGTAGTCCACATCAAGCCGAGATCTTTATTCTGGAACTTTTACGTACCTCGCCACCATGGTCATGCGAATCGCCGCGTGAGCCACCGCGAAGAAGACGTACGCAACGTATATCAGAAACAGAACCATCGAGATCACTAGCTCCTGGATGAGGCTGCCCCAGAGCATGTCGGCCACGCTCTTTGTGGCGTATGCGACCTCGTCCGTTGCCGATGAGATTGGTGTAGATAGTAACGTTGACGTCGTGGAGTTGGGGTCGCCACTGATCAACTCGTTGGTGTCGGCAGAGAACACATCAGCAGAGAAAAGCGGAAACGCCACGCGGGCATTCTCGTTCACCCAGGTCAGCCCTTCCTGGATCGATTCGAGCTTGTTGTCGACAAGACAACCGAGTATGTCGTTCACAAACTGCTCAAGCGGAGGGACACCCCCGAAGGCCTTGCTGACCCCCTCGTGCATGGCGTTGTCAAACTGGTTGATGGTGTCATTGGCCGCATGGGTGGTATTTTTAACGTGGCCAAACATGTTGTTGTTTATGTCGTCTTGGAATCCGAGGATGACGCTGTTGGATTCATTAGCCCACCTGGTGGAAGTCTGCTCTAGCGAGGTCACGACTTGGCCAGCAAAGTCTCTGGCCGTGTTGGCAAGACCTGGGCTTTCCTTCTGGACGGCTTGCAATATGATCCACTGGCACAGGCACGAGAAAGCTCCCGCCACGGACAGGGCTAGAACAAAAAGCGCCGTGTAAGTTGTCGCGTACGCAACCACCCATCGGATGAGGAATTGGCGCCGGTGATCCCCAGTGAGCTTCTCCGATATCCACACGCCCGTGCGGGCCGTATGAGGTCGGCTAGCGACGTAAACGATGTCCATCGGCGCAAATTTGGTGATGGCATTATATGTAAGGGGTTTGGAAACGAGACCACACTTGATGATGGTCCTTGACTGGTCGCGCTGCCGCTTGAATCGCTTGTATTCCCACCATGCCATGAAGCCACACGCGACCACAGCCATGATGATGAGTGACCCGATACCAATGATCTTCGCATAGGCGGTAACCTTAAACAGGGCTTGGAAGAAATCCTCGAGGGCACTGTCGGAGCAAAAAGACAAGACCTCTTTCTGCGGGACGGGGAAGACGGATTGGTCGAATTCCCAGGTGCCATAGCTCTCGTTGAGCAGCCTCTTGACCATGTCGAAAGGCACTGCGATGGCTTCTTTGGCCACGTTCTTGACGTTGTCGTAGTTAATCTTTTGTTCAAGGTTGGTCAAGTCTTGCAGGATCATGGTGGTATCGACGTGGACATCGTCAAGCTTTTGCAAACCATCTTCGAGGTCGCCGGTGCCGGGGATAGTGATGTGAAAGACCGCCGCTGCATCCCTTATGTGGTCCAGTGCGGTGATCAAATCGCCAGCTGCAGATTCCAGGCTGCTTGTGGTGGTCTTGAGGACAGCGTTCAACGCATCTGTGGCGCCATGTATGGCGAACTCGCCGACCTCCAAGACGGCCCTGGCAATGGCGGTTGAGAAACATAAAACAAGGCCGACCTCGAGCTCGATGAAGAACATGATGAGCTGCTGGACCCCGGTGAGAATCATCAAGAGGATGTCGACCAAGCCTTGGACAGCCTTGGTGATCCCGTCAGCCGCCATCTGATTGACGCCAGCTGACAGATGGTGAGGCATGGAGGCCATCGAACTCCCCACATCCTCAACCTTGGTGCAAGCAGACGCGGCCTTTGTCTTGGCGGCGAAAATATTTGAGTTGAGGCTGTCGAGAGAAATCAGTAGCCGCGCAAGCACAAGAAGAAGCAGGATTGTCCATCGATTCATGGGCGCTTGGGAAACTCGGGATCGGAGGCCAACCCAAGGGGTGATTGCGCCGTGATTGTAGGGAAGCTCGGGCGACGGTTGTGCAGCGCCCGGCTTATCCTCGTCCACCTCGAAGGACTCATGGCGTAGCGAAGGGGGGACAGCTGGCAATGCAGTCTGCGGCGGGTGGTGCTCAGATTCTGGTCCATTTGACAAGAGCATCTTGGGAGATTGAGTACGGTATGTTGAGGGCTATCTGCAAGATTCGAGTCGAGCTGAAATTAGAGGCCAAAAAATCCCAATGTGGGGCTGCAACCAGCAGATTAATGAAAAAGGAATACACAAGGTTGCCAGGTAGTTCAGATAAGACAAAGGTCGAGGAGGGTAAACAAGTTGGGAAGAAAACTAGCTCAGATCGGTATGTACTGAGTGAACCATGTTTTGTGTGCGAGGCATGGACTGAGGATTGACAATGTGCAGCTAATTGTACAGGCTGGATAATTGTTGGCAAGTCGAGAGAAAATGATGCGCGAAGCACAATATATATATATAACTGGGTGCGTAGACCGGGAGGTCGAGTCATCGTTTCGAGTGGGCATCGAAACAATTGTGAATCATCAACAGTAGAGATTAGTCGACGTCCATTGTTCAGTGACTGCCGCAGGCGGTATTTGGATATATGAGAAGAAAACTGGGAGTTTGGCTGGTGAAGCCTACCGGAAATTACATGAGAAGAAACTGGTCTCGTGCTTGATGTCGAGGATACTTTGTGAGACACATCGACCGACTCGGAATTTATGCTGTGCTGGCCTTACTTGAGATGGCCGACGAGGCACGGCATGTTGAAATTGTAGTGACTTGTGGCCTGGTCATTGGTCAGCTGCGCGTCATGAAGACATCGACCGCAGCATGCTGAAAACGGCGCCTGCTATGCTTCTTGCGCTTCTTCTTTTCTGTTTCCGTGATACCCACTGCAATTGCCTCCTCTCCTACAGTATATACAGCAAACCCGGGGAGGCGGGTTAAGCCAAATAGTGTTGATGAGCCAGCCACATATCTTACTGGATTGTTATCTTGCATGATTGTGCCTCCTCTCGTGAGGACGATACGTACGATGCGTCTACTCCCTAGTATTCCAAACCATCCCTATCCTGCCCGGAGGGGATGATGGCGAGATGCACAAAGACCAATGTCGGTATCCAAGGCGGCTTGTACTGCTCATGTAGACGCTTTTTCACGGCTGGCCGAGCAACAGACGGCGTCGAGCCTCAGCCCCCCATGTCAAAATCGGGGTCAACCTCCGTGCCAAGGTCCCTGTCCTCCAGAAACCTCCGCCCCAGCAGTTGGTCAGGCAAGTAATCCTGCTTGACCCTGCCGCCCTTGTAGTTTGGGTTGTACTTGTATTCCTTTCCGTAGCCCATCTCCTTCATCAGCCGAGTCGGCGCGTTCCTCAGATGTATGGGAATAGGTAGGGCGGCGACACCCGGCTCGCGCAACGCGGCATAGGCATTGTTGAGCCCGCGGTACGCACGTGTGCTCTTGGGCGCAAGACATAGTGCAGTTGCGCAGTGGCCCAAGGGGATGCGGGCTTCGGGCATACCGATTTTCTCGACCGCGGTATAAGTCGCGGTGGCGAGAGACAAGAGCGAGTTATCAGCAAGGCCTACGTCTTCGGACGCGATGACCACCATGCGCCGGGCGATAAACAATGGGTCTTCACCTGACTGCAACATGCGTGCGAGGTAGTAGAGTGCCGCGTCGCTGTCGGAGCCGCGCACGGCCTTGTGGAAGGCCGATATCGTGTCATAGTGCTGGTCGCCGGCCCTGTCATAGACTAGGGTCTTGGTGAGCGCTGCTTTGATGTCTTGCTTTGTGAGTGGCGAAGACGGGTCGGCGGGCGGTTTGGCCGCAAGCGATATGGCGAGCTCTAGGAGGTTCAGGGCTGTCCGGGCGTCGCCATCTGCGAAGGCAGAAAGGTAGGTAAGAAGCTCCTCGTCGACCAGGGGTGGCAGCCTGGACGGGTCGTCTTCGAAGGCGTGTTTCAAGGCCCTCGTCAAGATGTCCCGGACGTGCTCGGCTGACAGCTTCTGCAAGGTAAAGGTCCGACAACGGGACAAGAGGGCGGCTTGGATCTTGAAGGACGGGTTCTCGGTGGTGGCCCCGACCAAGGTGATGGTGCCGGCCTCGACTGGCTTGAGGAAGACGTCCTGCTGGGCCTTTGTGAAGCGGTGTATCTCGTCGCAAAAGATGATGGTCCTCCGGCCCGTGAGCAAAAGCTCGTTTGCGGCGTCCTGGAACAATTTCTTGCATTCTGCAGCACCGCTGGACGTTGCATTTATCTCGACGAAGCGGCCCCCGACCACGTTGGCAATGACGCGGGCTATGGTGGTCTTGCCCGTGCCTGACCCACCCCACAGGATGATAGACGGCAACGACTGAGACTCTATCAGGGCTCGCAAGACGCCGTTTGGCCCTACGAGGTCCTGGCCGGCGATATCATCGAGCGTGGTGGGACGCACGCGCTCCGCCAAAGGAGCGTTTGGGTTGGACTTGTGTCTCTTGACAGGCGGCGCAGGCAGCGACGGAGGCTGGGCCTCGGCCATGGGGGTGTCCTGAGGGGAGCCGTCGCGAGTGTTCTGGGCGGGCGGCGAGCTGCCCGGCCCTTGGTCGAAGGACCTCTTGACGCCGATCGTCTTGACAGTCGAGTAGGCCGGGGATGGCCGGGCCGTGGAGCCGCCCGAGCCGTTGACGACCGGAGTCAGGACCTTGGAGGCGGTGGCCTGGCGTTTTGCGGCGGGCGTGGCGAAGAAGTCGGCGGCAGACCTCTTCATCGTGGACGACGGAGGAGGGCCCTGGGGTTGCGGCTGCGGGATCGGCTGCTGTTTCTGTTGCTGTTGCTGTTGCTGTTGCTGTTGCTGTAGTGGGCATGTCTGTGATGGCGAGGGCTTGGAGCTGGTGTTGCTGCTTGTGCTGGTAGCAACGGGCGCAGTATCGACGAGAAAGGTGGTGCAGCCCGAGTCAATGTGACTGTTGATCTCGGACGATTTGACGGGTTGATTGCATATTGGACAGAGCACCATTGTAGCGATATGGTTTTGAATGGGTCGACGAAATGGGACGTCGGGAGGTCCTTTTGGCGAGCAGGAAGGAGGGTACGGAGAGGTTGAGGTCCGACGTCTGGAACACGCGTAAATTGGCCCGCCGTGACGCGCCCCAAGGGAACTTTGAAGCTCACCCCCCCCCCCAACGGCGGCAGATCATCAGGGTAAGGGCACCCAAAGTCCCAAACACAGTCCGAAACGCCATTGGCATTTGTTAGATGTGCCATATCGCATGTGCTGATGTATTTTCAAGAATTAAATAATTATGCTACGCATGTGTACCTTAAGTTACACAGCAGGTGGTGCACATGCGCACACACCACGCCTGCATTTGTAAAACCACCCACCCAAGCTCGACCCAGCCAGGGTTGCCTTTCATACCCTCCTCACAAGAGAGGCCCGTCCGCCGTCCGCAATGCATAGTCTCAACGCTCGTATACATAGATGCATTCCCGTCCCAAGTACTTTAGTAATCCCATATAGCACCGTCCCGTCCCGTCCCGTCCCGTCCCGCATGATGCCAGTTGATGCTAATATCCCCTCCCCCATCTTTCTCTATCCTTCCCAGCCCAACCTAGCCTTCCCGTCCCTCTTCATCGGAAGATGCCCTGCCTCCAGCTTTCGACGCGGTCCGAATGGCCCTGCGTGTTCAGGCCCATGTTGAGTGGTGTGCCGGCCTGCATCCCATATCCGCCGTGCATACCGCCAGAAAATCCCATTCCCACCCCGTATGCTGTCTGGTTGTTCGCGTAGCCACCCGCCTGTCCGACCCCTGATCCAAAGGCATTGTACCCTCCTGATGCGAGTAGGCTGCCGTTGACAAAGGGAGTCGGCTCGTGCGACTGCTGCAGTAGACCGCCGTTGTACCCTCGCCCAAAGGTGTTGCCTTTTGAGAAGACAGGGTTCATGCCATCGGGTCCGACGTTGGGGTTGCCGTAGTTGCCAGCAGCACCAACCAGATTCGTCGCGTTACGCTGCGGCCCCATACGTACACCGCCCATGCCGCCCATGCCGCCCATGCCGCCTGCCATCACGGCCTGCTCGCTCTGTCCGAGCTGGCCCAGGCTCATGCTTGCCCGGAGCTTGTGGCCCTGGGGCTGTCCGAGCATCCCGACTAGGCCGTGGCCACCGCTGCTGTCGTTGAATCTCCCGCCCTGGTACCCCCCTGCTTTCAGAACGCCGCCGCTGGGGTCGCGCTGCCGGTGCGGGACCTGCGCTCGGAATGCTGCCATCTTTGCCGACTGCTCGCGTGCCACGCGCGCGGCCTCGACCTCCTTCTGGAGACGTTCTGCTTCGCGGGGGTCCATCCTTCCCTGTGGGCCCTCCATCGGGTTCGCGCGGAGCACGTCCGCCATATCCAGTCGGCTCGAGACCGCACCTCTTTCGCTGCCACCCGACACAGCTCGAATGCCCATCTCCTGCTCGCGGGCTTCGCGCTCCGCTTGTAGTCGCCGCCGGCGCTGACCCAGTGTCTCTTCCTCCTCGGCTGGTTGTATTTGGGGCTCCTTGCCCTTCCCCTTGTCTACGGCCTGTGCGATATCCTCGTCCTCCTCCCCGCCTATCCCCAGCTCGCCGAGTAGCTCGGTCGAGAATGCCGTGCTCACCGGCCTGGCATTTGGAAGCGCGCTCTCGCCCTCATCCTTGGCACGAAGCCTCTTTATGCGCTGGCCAAGAGTCTCGCCCTCTATTTCCTCTGCTGCCTGCCCCTGGCTTACCATGCTTGCAGTCCGGGAGTGTGGCCCGGACGCGCCGGGGCTGGTCGCCTGCAGGAGGCGTGGGCTGTGAGTCCCCTGCATCAGCGTCATTCTGGTCCCGTTCGCGCCTGGCTGGAGGTACATGCTGGGGGCAACTTCCCTGCCCTGCAGCCTATCACGTCGACGAGAGAGCGGCTCGTTGTCCTCCAGGTCACGTTTTTCCATCAGGCCCAAGGGCCTGCTGATCTCCTGAGCGGCCACGGCCAGGTCGCGTTCGGTGGCGTTTGGCCCGATCTGCTTCCTGGCTGCCAGTAAGCCGAGTGGCACATCTTCGTCGTCCGACTCCTCCGGCTCGTCCGGATCGGCAGCCCACGCAAGGTTGACCTTCTTGTTCTTGCGAGCCCGTGCCTCGACCTGTGCCACAGCGTCAAGCTCCAACAGTGTACTGTGAAGGCCGTTGGCATTGCCCAAAGGGTTGCGGGTGCGGTTCTTGTGTTGCTGTTTGCGCAGTTGTAACTCTGCCAGAAGGGTCGTGGGAGGACCGGTGTAGACTTGTTCCTCCTCGGACTCAGAACCCTCCGCCTCCCCGTCGGGGGCCAAAGCTGAACGCTCATCGGCCTCGGGGGACGAGTCCCTATCACCACGGCCTGAGCCAGACAGCCTCGAGCGAGCGTCGTCGTCTCTGTTGGTGACGAGGTTCGTACTGCTCTTGGACTTGCTGCGCCCTGCGAGCAGAGACCAAACAGATTTCCGCTTCTCTACCTCTGGCACGGCGAGGGACGCCGTGCTCTTCGATGCCACTGGGCCGTTCCGTTGACCCTCACCACCGTCTTCGGCTGTCAGCATCATCCTACTCTTGCGGTTGGTCTTGTCGCCAAGCCCATACACCTCAGGTCCCAGACGACCAGCGAAGGCATGGTCCGTGAAAGCGTTGACAGGCGCCGACGCTGCTGCATCTAGGATGCTGTCAAGCGTCTTCATGGCGGACCCGTCCTTCACTTCTATCAGTGGGCTCTCCCCGGGCAAGTCGAAAAAGACGGTGGCGCGTAACTGCGGTGGAATTTCTGCGAGGTCCATGCGAGAACTCCGCTGACCTGCTTCTCGAAGCTTGCCGGGACGCCGTAGCGGTTGTACTTCGGGGGCGTCTACCGAGACAGGGCCGACGAGGGGGTCCTTGGGACCCCGACCCTGGGAGCCAGGGTGGACAGAGCTTGGTGTGTCTTCACCCAGCAAGTCTATGGGACCCTCGCCTTCCAGGGGATCAGGTAGCCAAGCCCTGCTTTCCCGAGATGCCTGGGGCATCTGACTGAGCACCTGGCTTCGCCGCATGTTGCGCTGTGTGGATTTGACCCCCTTCCCGAGTTTCGGGGGCAGATTCAGCATGGCAGGGACGCGCGCAGGATAGTAGAGCATCTGTTGGCCTGTCTCTGGGTCAAGGTACGACTGCGGTCGCGCCCTTGGCATCTGCGACTGCCTCTGACGTGGCCGCGGATACTGAGCCTCATCTGGCTGAACAGGGAATTGCTCGGCCACTGTGTCAGGATCACAATGCATTCCGTCGAAATCGGCAAAGGCATTATCCTCATCTTCGGTATCTGGGGACTCGCTCCCGCCGGATCGTTGCTCGGTCGGCGGTTCGTACTCGTCCCTAACCCGGGCCGAGGGGGGATCCTGGGGATTTCGGAGCTGAAAGTTTGCATCCTCGTGGCTATCCCAGTATGAATCGGCAGAGTGGTCTAGCATGGGGGTCCTGTCCAGATCCCTTGAAACCCGCCTGTCGACCTCCTCGGCGATTTCTATGTCTGTTGCGTTTGGCTCAACGTGTTGGTGAGCCCTCGCGAGTATGGCATCATCGTCGTCCCCGAGGTCTTGTAAGTTTGGAATGGTCCGATCAGCCTCATCCATTGCGTCCATGGTCAAGGCGGACGGGGGCTCCATCTCGGCGATCTCGGCAAGGGACAGAGGGCCGGAGCGACTGCTCTGGACGCTCTGGACGCTGTGCACGCTGCGCACAGAACCCTTGCCGGGACCAGACCTTGTCATTAACGAGGCCGAAAGGTTGGGAAAGGCCTCGCCGTCGACTGTGTCAGGCTTGCTCCTGGTGCTGTTTGCCCTGGACAACGCGCCGCTGCTCTTACTCGCGCTCCTGAGACGGCCGGTGAGTGACTGGGTGGGACTCATGATGTATCCTGCGGGAGAGTAACCCCCCAACCTCGCCTCGGTGTTCAGACCGACGATGGAGCTCTGACGCGCGAACAAGGGCGCTGGGGCGATGCCTGGGGGGCTGTCGATGCCAAAGTCGCCCCCACTCCTGGCGGTCGCAGCGAGAATAGAAGAGCGACGGCTGTCACTGCGCTTCAGCTCCTCGTGAGCGTTCCTAATGGCGTCCTCTATGCTGCTCGTCATGGAAAAGCGCTCGGCTGTGGCCTCGAGGGCAGCTATGTTGCCAGTATAGGAGCCGGACCGAGCGTTAACAACGTTGTCGGGTGCGGGGTGGCGCAGGACTGAGTGCGTGGAGGCACTGCGGATGACGGGCGACAGCGGTGGCTCGATCAGGGAGGAGGACAAGGGCGATGCTGGGCGGGGTGGCAGTGGGTGATTCGGGACAGGACGGCGTACTGCAGGCCTTATAGTGCTCGTCTCGGGGGTGGATGCACCAGATGTCCGGTTTGAGTGGGAGAAAGACGGGGGGTTGGTGACAGAGGAGGCGGTGTTGGTGCTGATGTGTGGCGGCGAGGCGGCAGTTGAGGGAGAAGCAATGCCATCGAGGGATCGATCCTCGGGGATGAGTTCCAGCTCGTGCCGGGGACTGGACAGGATATCTTGATCGTGGTGGGGCGGATTGGGGTGGTCGAGCGAGTGACGGGGGTTGGAAATGGAGTCGAGGCTGGAAGGCGTAGAAGGCGTGGAAGGCGAGGCCGGCAAGACAGTTGTTTGCCCCTTTTCGGCGCCATCATTGTCGGCTGGCATGGTGGGCGCGGGACCAGAGGTGCCAATGTCAGAGGCCCCGTTGTTGGCAACCGCTGTGATGGGGCTGGTGGCTCGTGTTGAGGGCTCCTGGGCCTGTGGCTCTGCGGGATTGGGTTGTGGGCGGGCGCCGACACGGTGCGTGCCAGCGTCGTGATGCATGGCCGCGGCGGGCCAGGCGAAGCAGCAGTGCGGGGGGTGGGTCACGTCGCCGGGTGTTGCAGACGACGCGACTGCGATTGCAGGCTACCTAGGTACTTGGGCAGAGAGGGTGATGGCATAGAAGCAGCTCGTAGCCAGCCAGTGAGCAGCGGTAGCGAGGTCGTGGGGAGGTGGAAACGGCAGCAGCAGTTGACGGTGTCGGGCTGGGAAGGACCATGGTCTGGGGCGTGATATCGTCGTTGGCCCTGTTGCCCTGTTGCGCTCTCCTTGCTCGTGGACTTGCTGGTCCTCGAGCCTGCTCTCACGCAGTAGCTAGCCGTGGCTGGGGTACACAATAGGCGAGGAGTATGTATTATGATGTCTCGTGTATGGGACAATCCAGTCAAGGGCTGGGAAGAGAGTGTAATGTCTGGCTGATGCCCGTGTTTCCTGAGAACATAACAGTCTGACATGGGGTGTGGTTGCGGGCTTGGTCGAAAGATGAGCGACAAAGACAGGGAGGGCCCAACCCGCCGGCCTAGGTAGGTAGGTGCCTATGTACGGAGTACCTAGACTACTTAAGTACTTAAGTAGGTATTCTTTTTGCAACTTTGCCCGCCTTCGGGTCAGCACTGGTTGCTGGAATGTTTCTGAGCAGGACTGCACCAACATTTGACCTTGTTCAAACTTCAGGCCACACGTTGTAACCTCGCTCTGCCGTGCTGACCTGACCCACTATGGCTCAACCCAGCCAAATAATTCCTGGCCAAATAATTCCCAAGCCATGTCGTTATCAGCCCGAGCTGGTGGTGACTGTGACGGTGACTGCGACGGTGATGGTGATGATTTATAAGGTTTGATAAGGCCTCGCAGGTCCCGTATTCAAGGTTTTTATTTCCTGCATGTTCATACCCTGCACGCTGTGCCTTCTCTACGTTTAGCAGTTACTTTGATCAGGGTACTAGCGCAAACTATATATAGGCTATGTATACTTAGATTAATAAGACTTAACTTAATCTCTATTAACTAGATAAAGAAAGAGGACTATAGAGGTACTATTTATAT
>MAVT02001512.1:0-11683 GCA_001702395.2 Diaporthe helianthi
GATTACTCTTTTAAATAATTAGGTTTATACCCTTAAAAAGGCTAATATTAGGCTTGCTAAGCGCTAAAGGGCTAAATAAAGTTAAGTATAGCTTAGAGGAGTACTTAGTATTAAGGACTCCTAGGGAATAATTAAAGAAAAATAAAAAAGAAAGTAGCTAGTTAGTGAAATAGCTAGTAATAGTAAGGAGGTAGTTTATAGTAGATTAATAAAACGAAGGTATAGAAACTGCGGTAAAACTAGGTATAATGTAAAAACTTATAAAAAAGATATAGAAGAAGCTAGTTATTTAGATTCTAAGTAAATAATAGCCCTCTTTTTAGCGATCTATAGCGAATTACCTAAATAGTTAGTTTAACTAGTATAAATTAAGGTTAATGATGTAAAACTAAAATGGTTTATTTTAGTAGGGAAGCTAATTTTCCTACTAAAAGTCGTCTACTTTTACCTAGTACTATAGGCTTGCTAACTACTTTAAATTAACTAAACTAATTGAAAATGGGTAATTAAAAGTAGTTAGTACTAATTAGTACTGATTTCAATTAATTATCTCGCCCTATGTAGGTGCTAGAGTTAACTAAAGTTAGTAGAGTTAGTAAAAAGTAGCGGGTAGGTGATAATAACGGCTAACTAGTGGACCACGTTATAGGACTTTTAAAGAATAAATTACTAAAGAACTATTAAGTTATAAAAGAGAGGTAGATAAATAAATTTCTATGTTATAGTAGATTATATCTCTCTTAAGTATAAGGTTAAAAAACTAATAATTATAGTTTTTTTAAGTTAGTTTATTTAATTATCTCTTATCTTTATAATCAAAGTATTTTCTAGTTTTATTTAGTAAATATTCTTTTTAAGCTTAGCTAATTTAATAGTATTTACCTTTCTAATACTATACTTTATAGAATTCTCAACTTTAACTTTAAAGTTTTTAAAAATTAAAATAAAGATTTTAGCTTATATTCTTTTAGTACCTTTAAAAATATATTAACTATCTTCAATCTTAATAAATTCAATTTTAAGTAAAAAGCTACTCTAATATAAAATTAAACTTATTTATGTATCTTTATAATATTATTATAAGGCTATTAAAGCTATATATTTAAATAATAGAATATAGTTACTTTATTTCAGGTTATTTTAATAGTAGTTTATTTAATAACTTCTAAGTCATTTTATAAAAAAAGGTTATTATAAGTAAGTTATTTAGGATATATATTAAAGAGTAGGGTTAAAACTTTAAATAAAGTTAAAGTAGGCTTTCAATATTACCTACTTTAAATAATTTATCTTTACCTAAGTTATATAGTAAATAATAGTTTTACTTAATACTTAATAGTATTAAACTAATAGCTTATAAACTATAATAGCTTTAACTCTAATAGTACTCGTATAAATCGTAATAGAAACTAGGTACTCTAAGGTATAGCTTAATACTATAGCTATTCATATAGATACTTCTACACTTATAGAAGTAAATTAGAATATTATTATAAAATTTCCTATATAGCAAAACTTACTATATTTATCTAAAAAAATATATTATATTTTATTCTTTTAAAATACTTACTATAGTTCTAGCCTTATAAAAAAACTTAAAGAATATAAATAGTTAATAACTATAAATTATATCTATATACTCTATATAATTCAAAACTTAATTACTATAAACCTAACTTTATACTAAAATATTATATTATATAAAATACTTACTATAGTTCTCGCTTAATAAAGAAACTTAAAGAATATAAATAGTTAATATAATAAAGTAAAATAGGTTTAATAACTATTCTATATAGTTTTATATAATTAATTAACTAAAAAGCTAACTTAATATTTTAACTAAATATTAGCTTATTGTTTAAAGCTAACTAAATATAAGCTATACTAAGGCTTTTAAGGATTAAAGTAATATTCTTAAACTAACTACTTATTAATATAAAAACAATAGAGTTTTATATATTAGTATTTTAAAAAGTAGAACTTAAGTAAATAGTATAGTTTAGTTATATAAAAATAATAGATAATAAATATTAAATGTAAATATAATTAATAAACTTACTTATAGTTATCAATACTACCCTTAGAATATTAAAATAATAAATTATAAACATTAAAACTTTAAGAGTAAAAGTAAAATTGAATTTATATAATATAACTAAGAAAGAGTTAATATAGTAAGTAAGAGTACTATAAGGAGAAGCTTTTAATTAAGTTAGTATCTAAATAGTAAAAAGATAATATTAAGTAAAAATTAAAATTAACTAGAATAATACTTAGTGTATTATAGAGAGGTAAATACTAAATACTTAAGGTACTAGAAGTTACCCTAGTAACTAATAATTTAGGAATAGGAATAAATTAAAATAAACTAATTTAACTACCTTTATTAGAAGAAAAGTTTAGTGAAAGATTATATACTAAATAGTATAAAATAAAGATATTAAGAGATAATAGGGCTAGCTTTCCATATTATAGTAATAAGGAAAGATATATATAAAGCAGTAGAATAAACTAAATATATTATAAGTAGAAAATTATTATACTTCAAAAAATTATAAACTTATAAGATAAACTATAGTTATAATTATAAAACCTTACTAATTCGTACTATATTATATTATATATAATTATAGTAGATATAACATTTATATAAACCTCCTTAATAAGTTTATTAATACTTAAAGAGCCTTTATCTATAAATAGATCTTATATAGAATAAATAATAAAACTTATACTTCTATCCTTATATTATTAAATATAGTATCCTTTTAAATTAGCCTAGTAGTATAATTAATATAATAAATTATAAACCCTTTTAAAGATAAAAAACTAAATATATTTTAACTACTTTAACTAAGTCTACTATTAATAATACTATTAGGTATATTAATATAAATAAAGCCTAATTATTAAAGTATATTTAAGTAAATAATTACTAAATAAGGTATATTAGAGTTTATAGAACGTATATTAACTTAAATAGTTAATATATAAGGCTACTTAATACTTAGAGAGTATATAAGAATAAAAGATATATTCTCTCTCTTAGTTTTAAAAAGAAGATTTATAAATAACCCTAGGTAATAAGTAAGAAATTAAAGCTTCTAAAAGGAATATAAATTACAATAAGTATAAAATTAATTAATCCCTTAAATAATAGGGAATAAGTAATAAAATAATAAATATTATATTAACTATTTATATTCTTTAAGTTCCTTTACTAAGCTAAAGCTATAGTAAGTATTCTAGAAGGATAAAATATAATATATCTTTTTAGATAAATATAGTAGATTTTACTATATAGCAAATTTTATAGTAACGTTTTAATTTACTTATATAAGCCTAGAAGCCTCTATATAAGTAGCTATAGTATTAAACTATATCCTAGAGTACCTAGTTTATTTACGCTAGTACTATTAAAGTTAAAGCTACTGTAGTCTATAAGCTAGTCTAACGCTGCTAAGTACTAGGTAAAAGTATTATTCGCTATGTAACTTAGGTAAATTACTTAAAATAGGCAATATAAAAAAGCCGCTATTACTCTATAGGTTCTAGCTCTACTCTTTAATATATATCCTAGATAACTTACCTACAATAACCTTCTTTAGTAAGACTACTTAGAAAAATTAAATAAACTACTACTAAGATAACCTTAGATAAGGTAACTATATTCTATTATCTAGATATATAGCTCTAATAGCTTATAAATAGTAATATTATAGACATAGATAAATAGGTTTAACTCTATATTAAGGTAACCCTCTACTTAGAGGATAATTTAATAATAATAAAGAAAGTTAATATATTTTTAGAGATATTAAAAGATTTTAAGCTAAAATTAGAATATATTTAAACTTTTAAGGCTTTTAAACTTAAAATTAAGAATCTTATAAAGTACTTTATACAAAAGTAGAAAAAACTAAGTTAGCTAACCTTAAGAATAGGCTTTACTAAATAAGACTAATAAATACCTTAATTATAGAGAAAGGAGATAGTTAGATCAACTTAGTTAAAAAAAACTATAATAATAAGTCTTTTAACTTTATACTTAGAAGGGTAAATATTATATTTAAAGATAACTCCCTTTAACCTAATTAAATAGTTTGAAAAATCTCTAACCTATAACTATATAGCTAATTAATCTAGTTATATTAATTAATATAATTTATATAATTTATAGGAGTATCTATAGATAGTAATACTATCAACTCCTAAGCTCTAATTTAGTAGCTATTATAATATAGTATTCTTTTAAAAAAGAAGTAGTAATACTTATACTAGCTAAGAAAGTAGTATAACTATAAATATATATATCTATTATAATATAATTTAAAGATAATAATAAAATAGTAAATATAAAAAGAGCGTTATTTATAAAAGCTATAAGAATAAAAGTACTAAAATATAAATATAATTAGCTAATTAAAGAATAAAGAACTAAGAAGTTAAGTTATTAGTATTAAACCTTAGTATAACAAAATATATAAAAAACTAAGGGAACTAAGAGTTAATAATAAAAATAATAAGTTACTAATAATATAATATAAAGGTAGAAATATATAATTATTTATATAACAAATAATAGCGTAATAATATACCTAAGTAAAAGCTATAAGAGGGAATTAAACTTTAAGTAAAGGATAAAGCTTACTAATTCTACTTACTATCTAACTTATAGTCCTAAAATAGGAAATAAATTAAACTTTTGACCTAGTATTAATACCTTTACTAATTCTTAATAAAGGTAATAAACTAAATATACTTAATAGGGTAAATATAAAAGCTATAATATAACTATATAATTAATAAAACTAGAAAGAACTTCTTACTCTTATTAATATAAGGATACTTAAATTAGCATTTTAAGGAAGATAAAAAGTTCCTTTAATAATATATACTTACTATAAAATAAAATATTTAAGTTATATCTATGAATGCTATTACTATAATGAGTTTAAGAAGTACTCCTTAGCCTATTAAATAAATATATAGGAGAACTATAAGGAGAGATAAAGAGTTTAGGTAATAGAAATATACTCACTTATAATAAATAAATACTAGTTATTATATATATAGCCTAAGTCTAGGAGCATTCTAGCGCTGCTAGAATAGTAGGGATTATTATAGCTTTTTAGTAGGACTTCTAGCTTATTTACCTAAAGTCTACCTTTTCTCCTTTTTCTCTATTAAGCCTAGCTTAGCTATAGCTAACATATATATTTACCTATATTACAACTATTATATAAAGTTTAATTATCTACCCACCCTCTTTAACTTAATAGTAAAAAGAAGTAAATTAATATGAAATTAAATATCATAGGCTCTAAGGTCTAGGAACCCTAATAATAGTAGCCTAAGCTAGCTAAGAAATCCCTTTATTCTTTTAAAGTTTAAACTCTTAAGAAGGGCTTTTAAAGTACCTAGGTTTAGCTAAATAGTATATACTTTACCTAGAAGTAATTAAATGAACTACTACTAAGATAACCTTAGGTAAGGTAACTATATTATATTACCATAAATAGCTCTAGATATATAGCTCTAATAGCTCTACTATAAATAGTAATATTATAAAGATAAATAAGTAGGTTTATCTCTATACTAAGGTAGTACTTTACTTAAAAGAAAATTTAATAATAATAAAGAAAGTAAATAAATTTTAAGAGATTTTAAGCTAAAATTAAAATATATCTAAACCTTTAAGGTTCTTAAACTTAAAATTAAGAATCCTATAAAGTACCTTATAAAAAGGTAGATTAATACTATATTAACTAAGCTTAAAAAGAGACTTTAGTAGATAAAACTAGAGAATACCCTAATTATAGATATAAAAGCTAGTTAAATTAACTTAGTTCAAAAAAACTATAATTATAAGTTTTTTAACCTTATACTCAAGAGGGCTGGGAAACTATATAAGAAATAAGAGAATTACTAAAGTTAATGTAATAATATAAAAATTTAGTAGTACTATAAGCCTACTAATAATTAACCCTAACTATAGCCCCTATACCTATTATTATAAAAAGCAATATAAGTTTATATAATCTTAAAGAACTTATAGTAGTCTTCTTATTTTAGTTCTACTTATACTAGTAAAACCCTCTAAGAAAGTATTATCCTAGCCTTCTTAAAATAGAAAAGTAAGTAAATACTCTAATTTCTATATAGCTTTAGTATTAAAAATAAGTATAAATAACTTAGTAATATATATTAAAGGTAATTTAAAAGCTTAGTATAGGATCTATCTCTACCTTAAGAATACTTAATACTTAAAAACTTAAGTCTTATAAGGGAATAAAGGAATTAATAAAGACTTTAACATAAGGAAGCTAATTACCTATATAGACTTTATATTCTCTACTATTATTTATAAAGAGAAAGGGTAGGATAACTTAACTTAACTATGATAGAAGGATAATTATATATTTAGAGAATTTATAGTAAATTCTAAGAGTATACTAGTAAAAGCTAGAGACTATACCGAGAATAATAAGTCTTAAGTAACCTACCCTAGGAAGAGAATATCTAATACCTTAAAGAATAGGCTAATTACTATATTACTAGTCTTAAAATTTAAAGAATATATAGTAGCTATTTAGTAGGTTACTTAGTACTTTAAGTAAACTAGTAAGTTTAAGGTACTAGTATTAAAATATTAGGGGAAGTAAAGGAATATAATAATAAATAACTCCCGTATTTAGTATAAAGTAATATTTAAGTAAAAGTCTTAAAAAATTAAAGTAACTTGTAAAGTAAATTAAGAAGGGGATATAAATATATTTATAAATTACTTTATAAAAAGTAAACCTTACTAAGGAAAATCTAGAAATTATATTATACTAAATAGAAAAAGTATAAAATAAAATAAAGGGTTTAATAAATCTCCTAGGAAGAATAGGAAAATTACTTTTAAAATAAATTATATAGATAACATACAGCTTTAGGCTATTTTTAGAAGTAATATCTATATCCCCCTCTTTTAAACCTATAAAAGTTAAAAGAGACTTTAGTACTATATATAGATGCTATATAACTAGTACTTCTAAATCTAGCTAAGGAATGTAAAAAGGAATTTAACCTATTAAAGGTAGAAAAGAATAGCTTTAAGATAAAGTTAGGTCTTAAAGCTAAAATAAAATAGTTAAAGTTAGTTAGTGTTAAAGGTAATAAAGTTAAAATCTACTCTAGTTTAAATAATTATTAATAATATTAATTAGTAAACTAATTTGATAAGTAAATAATATAAGTATTTTATTATAGTAAATAAAGAAGCTACTTAATATATAGGACTTCTAATTCAGCCGATTTAGCTAAGAGGTATTAAGGAGGCTATATAAAATGTATCTAAAGTAGTAGTAGTATGAATTATTTAGTTTACGCTAAAGGTTAAAGGTTATATAAAGCTAGTAGTAGTATATATTATCTTTTAACTAGAGTTTTTATTATTCAAGGAAAGCCTTAATTTATAATAAATAAAGTATATTTTATCACTTACTAAAAGAAAGTCTAGTATAAAAAAGTAAAAAGGTAGGTCCCCCCTATATAAGCTTAAGGAAGTACTTAGAGTATATTATAGGATTAGCTAATACTATATATACAGTTAGCATAATATTTATATTATACTTAAGAAGGATTAAAAGAGTATATAGTAAAACTATTATAAACTTATTATTTTTTATAGTATTTATAGTAGATATTAATAAGGCTTTATAGATAAAAAGATTTAAAACTAAGGAAGAATTATAGAATAAAATCCGTTAAGAATTCTATAACCTCGTACTACTTTTTATAAAAAAGGAGATAGATAAGTTAAATCTTTATAAGCTAATAGTTAAATATAAGATTAACTTTAAGAAGGATAAGTAAGGAAAAGAAATCCTTATACCTTTTAGATTACTTTATAGAATTTTTAATAAGGAAATCTTAGTCTTAAAGAAAACCCTTTAAGGTTTACTAAATGAGGGGTTTATATAAGTAAGTAATACTAAGTAAGGTAGAGTTTTTAGTAATATTTATAAGAAAACTAAGAGGAGGCTTAAAGTCTTACTATAGTTAATAAGTATTAAATATAATTATATAAATAAACTATTACCCCCTCTATCTAATATTAAAAACATTATAAAACTTATTAAAAGCTAGGTAGTTTACTAAGGTTAATATAGCTTAAGCCTTTAATAAAAATTATGTTAAGGAAGAATATAAATATAAGATAGCTTTTTAGATAAAATATAAGCTTTTTAAATAAAGAGTTACTCTTTTTAAACTTAGTAGTATACTTATAATCTTTTATTAATATATTAATAGCATCTTTTATAAACTTTTAAATAAATATTACTCTACCTATATAAATAATATCCTAATATATATAGATAGAAGTTAAGAGGAATATATAGAGAAAGTTTATAAGGTATTAGAATATATAGTAAAGTATAGCTTATATTTAAACTCAAATAAGTTTAAGTTTATATAAAACAAATCTAATATTTTAAGTTTATTATTATAGTAGAAGTAGGTATTATACCTAATGCTAAGAAGATTTAGGTAATTTCTAAATAGGAGGCTTTAATATTAGTAAAAAGAGTAAAAAGCTTTTTAAGCTTTACTAACCTCTATTATATATTTATTAATAATTACTTAGTAAAGGTAGTACTAATAAAAGGATTAACTAGGAAGAAATAAGCGTTTTCCTAAGAAGTAAACTACTAGAAAGCCTTCCTAAAATTAAAGTAAGTATTTATAAATAGTTTTATCTTAATATACTAAGATTTAGATAAGAGGATACTACTTAAAGCTAACTATAGTAAGTAGGTATAAAGAGGTATACTCTTTTATAAAGTAAATAATAAATAATATCTACTTATAATCTACTTCTAAAAGTTAATATAATAATAATAATAATAATAATAATTACTTTTATTATACTATTTAAACTATATACCTAGGTATATAGAGATACTAGTAGTATATAATTCTCTTATAAATTTACTAAGAGGAAAAACTATACCCTATAGTAACTTTATTATAACCCTAAAAGAGTATAGGTAGTATTACCTATATTAGAAAATCTTTATAAAGAGAGGAGCCTTCTTCTATTATACTAATACCCTTTAACATTACTATAACCCTCTTTACTACTATCTTAAATAAGAAGGTAATAAGTATTTAATAGTCATTTAGTAAAACTCTAGGTCTTTAAGTATTTAAACCTAGCCCTTATTATAACCTCCTTCTCTCCTTCTTCCTTTTTCCTTATTATCCCTCTTTCCTTTATAAGTACCCTTATCCTTAAGGGGTTATTAAAACCTCTTTATACTCTATTCTAACCTACTTTAAAAAGTACTTTTTTATACTATTTTTATAACCTCTTTATAATTATATTAAAGCCTTTATTTAATTCTAACCTCTTTTACTAATAATAGTAATATTACCTTAACCTTAAATACGGCTAGTAGTATTTTAAATAAGTATTATTACTCTTTTAATAACTTTAATAAAACCTTAAGTAAAGATTTCTATATAATTATAAAAAAAGTATATGACTTTTATCTTTTATATAATAATACTATTATAGTAACCTTATAGTAATTTTATAATAAAAGTAAGGCTTTAAAAAGTCTTAAATAAACTACTAATAAGAGTTATATTACTAATAATAAGTTCTACTATAATACTTATATAAAGTATTTAACTACTAGGTTTTATTTTAGTATTATACTTTATACTTAATTAACTAGTAAGTAACTATATAGTAGTATTTTATTAACCTTTTTATTAACTTTTTTACTAACCTTTTTATTAACCTTTTTATTAACCTTTTTATTAACCTTTTTATCAACCTTTTTATTAACCTTTTTATTAACCATCTTTAATATTATAGTAAAAGAGATATATTTTATATTCCTTTAGTAACTATTAAAGTAAATACTATTTTATAAGTAGGTTATTAAGCTATTATAGTAACCTTATACTAACTTTACTAATATATTACTAATATACCTTATAATATTAAAGTTTAAGTAATTTTATATAACTATATTTATACTATTTATTTATCTTTTAAGATTAAAACCTTTAATAGCTTTAATACTACTATAACTTATATAAGCCTTTTTTATAACTTTTAAGTATTTTACTAATTATCTATCTTTAGCTTAATACTATTTAAGATAAGTATTATAACTAGTATAATTATATTCTTACTAATAATAAGAGTTCTTTAAAATCTTGTAAGCTTAGTATTAATACTAATAAAATACTTAATTAATATCTTAATAATCTAATAAAGGGTTTTTAAGTTATAAACCTAAATATTACTTTATTTTATTAAAAGGTAGGTATAAAGGGTTGGAAGAACTTTATAGCTAGTTTTAGGGAAAATAAATAGTACTTAGGTTACTATAGTATTATATTAAGTATATTACTACTATATAGTTCTTAATTAAAGTTAAAATTAAGCCTTTATTAAGTATACTAAGCTAGTTAAATAATAATCCCTTATAAGCCTTACTTTTAAATTAAAATAATATAAAATAAACTTTATTATACCCTTATAAAGCTTTAATACTTATATTTATCTTACTAATTTTATTTTATTTGTATTATAACTTTATACTTTACTTACTTAAACTATATTGAAACTTATATTTTACTAGTAAGAGGCTATAGTATATAGCTATAACCTTTTAGTTCCTAATATAAATAAGCTATATAGTTTCTAGTTTTATAAAAAGTAGTTTTTTAAATATTAGGTTTTACTTAACTACTTAGTAATTAGTTTATTATTATTCCTAAGGAGCTAGTATATTATTATAGTAGTATTATTTCTTCTTTTTATACTTTAAAGGCTTAATTAAAATTTTATTCTTTATTTTTATATTTTTAGCTTTAATCTTTTTGTTTAAATTATACCTTTTAAGCTATTTTATATTTAAGAGTAACTATATAATACCTTTAACTTTTTTAAAATTATTAAGGAATTCTTAAAAGTTACTTATAATTATAATAAACTACTAAATAATATACTATTTTTTTTATAATTATAGTATAGTATTATAATACTATTAACTTTTACTTTATAAAGGAAAACCTTTAGGCCTATATTTTATATATAAGCCTATATTAATAGTAATACCTTTATTTTAGTAGATAAGTATTTTAGCTTTCTTATTATAAAGTTAAATATAGAAAAGTTAATAACTCTAAATATCCTTTTAAATAGCTACTTTAAGCTTAAAAGTTTACCTTTTATTATTATTTCTAGTTATAAAGTAAAGTATTTTTAGTAATAAAAAAACTACCTAGGTAATTATATAATTAGTTCTATTATACTCTACTTATTTTTATTATGAATTTCTAGCTTTATTTCAACTAGCTTTTTTAATATTATAAAGTTTAAGCTAAATCCTAGCTTACTTTCTCTTAATAAATAACCTTATAAAGGATATAGTAAATTTAGCTTTAAATATAGCTACTTAAAGGTTTATATAAAAGTTAAGTAAGAATATCTCTATTTTTATTTTAAAGTTATAACTAATTATCGTTTTATATACCCCTAAAACTACCTATAAGTACTATAACTAAACTACTATTATAAACTTTGTAAGGCCTTTTAGTTAGCCCTTAAGTATAATTAGTATATATTATATTAATACTTTATAAAAAATAGTACTTTAAATATATATTA
>MAVT02001513.1:0-10669 GCA_001702395.2 Diaporthe helianthi
TTTCCTATATAGTAAAACTTACTATATTTATTTAAAAAGATATATTATATCTTGTCCCTCTAGAATACTTACTATCCTTCTAGCTTACTAAATGAACTTAAAGAATATAAATAGTTAATAAGAATATATTACTTAAAAAGTAATTAATATATTTTATTACATAAATAAAGCTTAGTTTTATAAGAATTTTAAAAAGCTTATTTATAAACAAGGTTATAGTATTATAGTTCTATAGTAATTACTATAAAAACGATAAAATATAAAACTATAAAACTATAAAACTATAAAACCGCTAAACTATAAAATTATAAAACTATATATAGTTTATAGTAATTACTATAAACTATACATTTATAGTAATCTTTATTATAACTCTACTTATAAATACTTAAAAAGTACTAGTTATTTAGGTTTTTAATATCAAAGCTAAATAGAAATCTTATAAATAAATATCCTTATTACTAGTATTATTTTAGCTTTAAGTTTAAAAATACTTTTTTTTCCTACTTAGAACTTTATTAATATTTATAAAGAAGTAGCTATTTGTTAATATTATTTATATTTTAACTATCTTTTCTCCTAATTTAACTAGTTTTACTAAATTTACTTAATTTAAGCTTTTAAATAGATTTTAATAAGTGGTAATAGCTTACTTTAAGAATAAAAATATAGTATTTTTATAAAGCTTACTAGTTATCGCTATATATATAATATTATAGTAATTTGATAAAAATAAGTAGTTTTACTTATATAAAAATAAAATTCGAGCTTAAAAGTTCGTTACTAAGGAGTAAGAGCTTCTACTTAAGCGGAATATATTTTATTAAGGTTATACTAAGGATATACCTTTTAGACGGGTACGAGTTATAGTTAGTAGGGTTTAAACTAAAGTATACCCCCCCTCACCTACTAGATATTACTAGGGGTATTAAATAATTATTACCTTTTTATAACTCTATAAATATATAGCTTCTACTTCTTAGTAATACCTTTTTAACTTCGATTACTATATTTTAGTAGTTATAGCTATATATATAAAATATTTACTCTTTTCTATTTAACTTAAACTATAATTCTATACTATTTAATAGAAAAACCTTCTTAACGTTTTAATAAAGGTTTTTCCTTCTTTTTTTCTTATATTTATAAAGTTAACTCTATTTGAATTATTTTGCTTAGCTTAAACTAGCTAGCTATCCTAAAAATATTTAACTACTAAATTCCTTTAAAGCTTATATATATATATAAAGTTCTAGCTTTAAGCTAAATACTCTCTTACTAATAATATTACTTAACTAGGTAAAAGTTTATCTTAGTCTTATTAAAACCTATTTATATTTATTTTAAATAATGTAAACTTTAAACTCTATCTTAAAAGAGAGTTAATATTTAAAAATTAATAAGATATAGTAAAGATTTACTTATTCTAGTTATAGTACTAGCTTAAGCTACTTAATATTAATAGTCTTAGTAACTAATTAATTAAGCTTCTAGTATATTTTTAGATTTAAAAAACACTAAGTTTTAATTATTTTAAACTTATTAAAAAGGAAGTAACAAGTTTTAAATATACTCTTATTTAACTCTCCTTTTTAAGGTTTTACGTAATCTTTATATAGTTAAAAGTAGTTTATCTTTATATATAGTACTACTTTAATACGTTATGTAGGTTTATAGCCTTAAAGATTTATAAGCCCTATACCTAGGTCGTAAAACCTACCTATTATTAGAACTAGTAAATTATCTAGCTAAAAGCTTACTTATTTAATAATAAAGACACTATAATCATAATTATTAAACGTAGTTTAAATAGAAAAAATAACCTTAGTATAAAATATAAGCGGGACTAGGTTTATAACTATTAGAAAATAGTTAACTAAGAAGATACTATGTATATAGGAAATATATACCTAAGTAGAGCTTAAGTATATATACTAGTATTATATAGATACTAGACTATTTAAATCTAATGTCTCTAGGGTATAATATAAATGTAGCAACCTTTATAAATACTACTTAGAGGCTTATATAGAAGTTAAATTTTAATTACTATTACTAAGCCTCTAAGGGCTATCATACATTTAAAAGTAGGTTTAATTTATATAGTAGGTTTAAAAAACCAACGTACCTTAGGAAAATGTATATATAAAACCCTCTTTCTATATTTCTAGTTTTAAAATAGCTATATTTAGCTCTTTAAATAAGGAATATTTGTATAAAGAGTTTCATTAAATTCTCTAGTATTAATAGTATAAATAATACCTATTATATATTTCTATAATTTAAATATCAGTTTACATAAATTTATAAAAATAAATTATATTAGCTACTTATACTTTCTTAGTTCTTTTACTAAAGTAGAACTATAGTAAGTATTCTAAAAGGATAAAATGTAATATTTTTTCCAAGATAAATATAGTAAGTTTTAATATATAAGGAAATTTATAATAATATTCTAATTTACTTTTCTTAACCTAGAAGCCTTTATATAAATAGATATAGTATTAATTTAATAACGTGTATATTCGTCAGGTACAATTGCTAGTAGAAGGTTTAAAGAAGAAGTACTACTAAGTGTAGTAAAGGTGCAAGACTAATTCTTGCCCCCTTTGGCTCTCGTCCCTCAAGCCTACAAAGGCTACTACTTATAGTAACTAGGAAAGAGCTAGGGCTACCGCTAACTAGTTATTACAATTGTACTTTCCCTTGAGTAGCACGCCCTCGTGCCTTCTTACTTCGTTACTATCTTTTAGTAACTTACGTAGCCTTCGATATTAATTTACTAGTAAATTTAGCGTATATAAGCTACCCGGCTATTTATAAAACTCTAAGTATTTAGCCCTTTAAACTTTAACTCTTTTTCTAACTAATAATAACTACTACTTTTTAACTTTTAGTATTAATTAGTTTATTGCCTTTTCTTTAATTAATTTTTCTCTTTTTTATTTATTTTTTTTATTGCTATATTTATTATACCTTATATCTTTCCTAATAACGACTTTTGCTTTAAATATAGTTATAAAAAAAGCAACCGTTTGTTAAAAAATAGTAACCTTTTTAATGTACCTACGCCCTTGCAACTAGGCTCTACTAACTTATATTATTAAATTCGTTTATTTTCTTTTAAAGATTTAAAAAACTTTATTAACTCTTTTTTTTATTATTGCAAGTTATTAGTTTCCTCCAATACTATCTAGCTTTTTATAAAGTTTAGTAGTACTTTTGCAGCTTTATCTAGAATTAGTTGTAATTACTTAACTATACAAGGTTTTTAAGCAACTAAGGGTTTAATTCCTATTATAATCGAGGAGAATAATAATAATAATCTTTTTAACAAAAAAGTTAAGCTTTTACCTACTTTATTTAATCCTACCTTTTGCAATTGTTGCAATTAGCAACTTACCTATATGCTAGCTATAGACTAACCGCCTACTGCGTAAAGCAATCCTACTAGGCGAGCTACTACTAGGCTAAGAACCTTAAAAACCCTTTAAAGGCAGCAAGCTAAAGCTGCAACCGCTAAGGTGCTTTCAAGCCTTTTGAAGAAAGGCTCTTTAGCGGTCCTTTAAACCCTAAAAGAAACTAAAGTACTTTTGCTTAATTTTATTTGCAGCAATATTCCTGCTAAAGTGCAAAGCTATGTAACTTCTTCTTCCTAGGAGCTTGTTTGCAGCTCTATTGCTAAAGTTATAAGGTTTGCTTAGAATATATTAAATTACAAAAAGCGCTATATAGCTTAGCAGCATACTATTATAACGCGCATGCTCTATAACTACTATTTTTATTACTTCCTTAAGTAGTATAAAAACCTAGTTCTACGCCTAGTAAAGCTAATCCCTTGCATAGTTACAAATACTAGTTAATTCCGCTATAATCGTTATATAAAATTGCACTACTTACTTTATATTATAATATATACATTTAATAATAAGTAGTATAAACGTTATTAATACTTTATAGAGTATTTTGTTAATTATTAGTTCTATAGCTAACTTATACTTTATTTAAGTAGTTTTAACTAGCTTTTAACAAAGTACTAATCTACCTATATTAAATATACAAAAAAGCTATTTATTTATTTTCTAGCTGCGCCTAGCTTATATGTTAAGTAGTTTTTTAATAAACGGCCCCTTTAGGGCGTAGGCTTTTAAGAAATCCGTTTTAAATCCCTAGTTTATAGGCGCTAGAAATAAAAAGAAATTTCTAATCAAAATAAACATGAGTTATTCCTTATCCCTTTGTATTCTAGTTTTAATATATAAGCAAGAGTTAGCTATTATAAAGGCTAGCCTTTTTTACTTGCAAACTCTAGCTAATACCTTTCCTTTACGCCTAATAAACTTTGTTACTTTTTCGTTTTATAATAAACTATAAAAGAAGTTTATAAATAACCTAATTAATAGCTATTATTCTATAGCCTAGCTTGTGCTTGCTAATAATAGGTTCCTAGTATAACATGCTTTTATGTAAAGCTTCTTTAAAAAAAATCTAAAATATAGTTTAAAGGATATTTAGTAATTAGCTAAAGGGTTTTTTTTTACTACTATAGAAGATAACGCATAAAATATAAACTATATTGCTATAGAAAATATTTAAAAAGGTTGCACTATAGTAGTAGTACTAATTTAAAAGTTATTTACATAAACTTTACTCTTTTAAAGTTAACCCTAGAATTAATTATAGTAATTCTAATACTCTTTTTAAAAGCCTTTATTCCTTAATTAAATATACGTTAATTTCAAGCATTTCTCTATTATAACTATAATTCTATCTTCTAGCTATCTACATCCTCGTTATTTTGCCCACATAGGCATTTATATAGTGCTTAGCAGCTCTTTACATCCCTATTATTTAGTTACCTTGTCTTTATTACGGCTCATTTGTCCTTATTATAGCTTATTTATCCTTATCACAGCTTACTCGTCCTTATTATAGCTTTTTATTTACTTATTTACCCTTCCTTAAGCTATTATTTACTCTTTAGCGTTATTGCTATAGGCTACGCCGCTTCCAATAGACCCTAATTCCTTAGTTCGCTAATATATCCTTTTTAAAAACCTAAGAATTATATTCGCTAGGTTATTCCTTCTAATTTACTAAGTAGTAAGTAGTACTCTTAATCTTCTAATAATCCCTAAGCTTTTCCAATTCCTATTTAGCGTTAATATCCTCGAGATTAAAGAAGTTGTTATTTATTCCTACTAGCTTACCTTTTTCCCGTTTATTTCATAGTTTTAAAAAGCTTACGTGAAAAACGTTGTAAATTTAGTTATACTTCTCGAGAAGGGTAAGGCTATAGGCTTACCTTCTTTAGCAATAGGCAATTCAAAAAAGTCTAATCCTCTTTAAAGCAAATTTTTTATACTTTAGGGCTAAGTTTTTTATTAATAACGAAACCTATTCCCCTATTTTAAACTCTATGGGTTTATAGCGCTTATTGTAGGCTTTTGCTTGCGCCTTAACTGCATCCTTTTAAGCTATTTCGCAATCTTTATAAATTTAAGCTAGTTTTTCTAGTTTTTTAAAAACTACTAGTACCTTCCTTTATAGCATACTATCCTTAGTAAGCTAAAACTCTTATAGCACCTAGAATAATAGCTTATACCTATAAAGTGCTATAAACAAGGATTTTCCAATTAAGGCGTTTTCCGCTAAGTTATACGCAAAATATGCAATATATAGAAGGTTTAACTAATTTACTTGGTTATTGCTTATAAATTTTCGCAAATAATACTTTAGTATTTAGTTTATTTATTTCGTTTAGCTATTACTTTACAAGTAATAAGTAATAATAAATCTATTTTTAATCCCTTTTTACTGGCTTAGCATTTTCTAAAAAGCACTTATAAATACTATACCTTTATTGCTTATAATCCCGCGGGGCAAGCTATACTTGCATTTAATTTCCTTATAACAAATTATAGCTAGCTTTGCGGTATTTATTATACTACTTATAGTAAAAAAGAAGCTTATTTTGCTAAATTAGTTAATAATTACTAGGATTATATTAACTTTTTTTCTATTTATAATAGCAATAGGGAACCTTGTAATAAAGTTTATATTTAATTTTTATATTAGTTAAAGTAGAATTAAAAGTAAAGCAAGCTCGCTATATAAGTAATAGCGCGGTAATAAGTTGCATTAGTACGTTGCGCAAAAGCGTATATACTTTATTACTATAGCCTTTAAACCTAGCTAGTAAAAATACTATTTAACTAAGTTTTAAATTCTTACTTGCTTTTAATAGCTACTTAAAAGCTTATTATAGTAAACTTATAGGATTTTTTATTATAACGCTTTTTAATCTAGTATGTATATGCATTCTTTTTAATATAATAGCTTGTTTTAAACTTTATACTTAAAACCTATTAATTTTTCTAAATTAAATCTACTTTTTTAAACTTTTTGCTAAATATTTAGATTTAAATTTTAAGCTTTATATATTAACTTTAAAAGCGAAAAGCAAGGCTTTAAGCGTATTATATTAGCGCTTGAAATGTACACTTAAGCTTAAGCCCTTAAAATAACCTATTATAGTAATAGTTTTATAAAATTAAGCTAGTATAATATTAAAGTAGGTTTATTATATATTCTTGCTTTTATAAAAATTATTTGAACTAAAACCGCTGTAGTAAACTAGTTTTTAGAAAAGCCTTGCAAAGTTTTTCTTATAGTTATAACTATTTTTAATTCTAATATTAAGATTTATCTTAAATTTGTAAGATTTTTGCCTAATAAATAGTTTAGCTTTTGCAATAGCGTATTTATAGGGTTTATTTTTCCAAGGTAGTGCTTTATAACGAAATTAAACCTAGTAAGGTATATTAACTATTATACTTATTTTTGTATTAGTTTTTGTTAAAATATAAACTTTTTAAAGTTATAGTAATTTATTAAAATAGTAATAGGCTTGCAAGCGCTCTTAAGGTATTATTTTTAGTGCTTAAAACTTTTAATAATAGTACTTAGCTTTTTATTATAGATAAACTAGTTAATTTTTACGTTTAAAAACTTTTGTAACTAAAATGCAATTAGGTACTAAACTAGCTTTTCGTTTAATAAGTAATGCTGCAAAATAATAGCTATAAATACTTTATTAAATGCATTATACTTAATTTGGGTAAAAAGCAAGGGATTACAATAGCGGAAAAGGGGGGCTTATTAAAACTTAGTTTTTAGTTTTTTAAATACCCTTTGGGCGCTTTTATATTTAGGGGAAAAAAGATTAATTTCTCCTAGCTTTTAGCTATTTCCTATACTTTTTAACTATTTGTTTAATAAGCGCGCTATCCTCGAGTAGTTTTTAATAAAACATTAAAAAAAGTTGCAAAAGCTAAAAAAATACTTAAATATCCTTAAAACTCTAGAGTATAAGCTATTCCTAGATAGTCTTAATATAATTAAAGTCTATTTAAACACTTTTATGGTTGATAATAAACTCAAAAAACTTAACGTTTTATTTAAAAAAAACTATACTTTTTAAGATTACTAAATAAATCTACTATTATAAGGCAATTAATAATAGTTTAAAGGTATTTTTTATACTTATCCTTATTAGTAAAAAAAATAAGAATATTATCCAAATGAATAATTACATATATATTAATATAATTACTAAAAACTTTAATAATAAAAAACTAGAAAGTTACTAGTGCATTTGTAAGCTCAAAGGGCACAATAGTAAATTCATAGTAACTATATTGTATTCAAAATGTAGTTATCCATTCATCCCCTTCTCGAATATAGATTTAGTAATATACATTAGTAAGATCGATTTTTAAAAAGTACTAAGTACTTACAAGGTGGTTTATAATCTTGAATACTAAAGGAAGTAAGTAGCGGTTCTTTACTATAATCTTATTAAGTGCTTAGTAGTTAACGCAAAGGCGAAAGGTACCGTTTTTCTTTAGCGCGAATAAGACTAAGGCACTAGCTAGACTCTTGCTAGGCCTAATTTACCTATTTGCAAGGGATTTATTTAGCTAATCCCGCAAGGTTTTAAGCTTTAACTATAATAACGAACGAAGTAAAAGAAATAAGGGTAAAGTCCCTAGGACTAGATTAATAGCATAATTAGCTACTTAACGAAGTAGTAATTCTTTTACTCTTTTCTTTTAAAAGAAATCCTCTATCCTTTTTAATCGCAAGTAAATCTATAATAAATTAAAGGCAAGCTTTAAAGCATTATTTATCCCCCTTAAGCTTTAAAAGTTATTATTAAAGCTTAAACTAAGCTTTACTAGCTCCTTAGTAAAAAAAAGGGCGTAGTATATAGTAGACTTTTTTAACCTTTTATAAAATACCTATGAAGTTTATTCTCGAGAATACAAGTATTTCTACTTTAGCTACTAATCCTTTAGAGCAAATTCTATACTAAAATAAAAAGCCTTTAAGCTAAGCGTTCTCAATAACAAAGCAAATTTAGCGCACTTGCATTTTACTACAATATAATGCTAAACTTCTTTTTTTTTATTCCTATAATAATCTTTTAGTAATAAAAAAACCTTATAAACTTTAAATATTAGTATATTAATATACTAAACTCTAATAATAAAAATAAAGTGTGTTTAGGATTTTTTAAGTTTATAATAGTTAATAAATAAAATGCTTACAAAATCTACTATAACTTATATATTTAGATTAACTTTTACTTTTTTATAGCTATTTCTTGTAGCTACTTAGCTTGAAATTACAAACGTTTCTATAACTTTTATTGTTTTTTTCCCCAAGTATAATTATCCTTCCTTTAGTATATAGTTAATAGAGTAAACCTTGGCAGTATTGAATCCGCTTGCAGGATTATACCTACCGTGAAATTCTTAGCTCTAATAATAGCTTCGTAATTAAAAGCTACCGCGTCCTTTAATTTAGCTTACTTAAGCCTTAACAATAAGGAAAGTAAAGCAATTGTTTAAATAGTAATAAATACTACTATAACAAAAATATTAAGTATATTTACTTTATTTATTAAGAAAATTCTACTATTAGGGGTTTTTATTAATACTTCCCTAAGCTTTTTAAAGGGGCTAACTTAGTAATCCACGCGCGCACCCCCTAAACTAAAAAACTTGCCCTTTACTTCAGCCTTAACCAAAATTTCCTTTTCTCTAGTTTGTAGGCTCCTTGGAGGGCCTACTTTTAAACTTTTTATTAAGGTTTTCGAATACTCCCTCTTTTCTTAAAGTTGTTTCCTTATATTTTTGCTTTTGTATTCTTTTAGGCGTACTTACCTAAATAGCCTAGGTAATATAGACTATATTGTCTTGCTTTTTAGGCATAGCTATAGCGTAGTTAGCACGAATATAGCCTAATAGCTAGACGAAAAGCTAGAAAAAAAAAACAGCCCTTTTTGCATTACTGCGAAGCTCCTATTTTAACTCCAGCGTTTTAAGGTACTAGTAAAAACTCTATAAATCCTATCGTTCTTTCTAATAAGCGTTGTTTAAAGCTATTTAAATAAAGCCTGTAATATTCTAGGGGTTCTTTTTATAATTAATACTAAACTTGTAGAATTCCTTTTATAGGTAGTAGTTAAAAACAAAAACTAAATTCTTATCGTTATCTATTTGCTTCTAAATCTTGGATTTTATATAGGTATTCTATTAATTTCAGTATTCCTTATCCATATAATCCAAGGTATAAATAACCTTTATGCAATTATTATAGAGAAATTATAGCTATAAAATATAAGCGTATTTAAAGTTTATTATTTAGCTGTTATACTACTATAAATTATAGCTTATAGATAAAATAGCAATATTCGCAAGCTTTAAGTTTTTTGGTTGTTTTTTAAAAGGTATTTAAGTATTGCAAAGAAGTTTTAGCTATTCCTATAAATAGAGATTTTTCTCTTGCAAGCGTAAGGCTTTCTCTTGTTAAATAATACCCAAGCTCCCTAGCGCGGGGCTTACTTAGGAGGTTCCTCTTTGTAGTAGTATTGTAGATAACATAAAGAAAAAGAATTAGAATTATAATAATGTGTATATTCGTTAAGTATAATTGCTAGTAGAAGGTCTAAGGAAGAGGTACTACTAAGTGTAGTGAAGGTGCAAGACTAATTCTTGCCCCCTTTGGCCCTTGTCCCTCGGGCCTGCGAGGGCTACTACTTATAGTAACTAGGAAGGAGCCAGGGCTACCGTTGACTAGTTATTACAATTAAGCTAAACTTAATTTTATTAGTATTTATACTAATTATTAAAGTTAAAGAGATTATAGTTTATAAGCTATAACTTAGTTTAACGCTATTAAGTACTAAGTAAGAATACTATTTACTATATAACTTAAACCTTTAAATTACTTTAAATAGGTAATATTAAAAAGCTACTATTACTATATTTATTATATAGAATATATATAGGTTTTAGTATTACACTTTAATATACATCCTAATAGTAAAAGTAATAAAGATAACCTTTTTATAAGACTACTTTAAAGTAATTAACTAAACTACTACTAAAATAACCGTAACTAAGTAAAGTAACTATATTTTATTATTTTAATATATATCTTTAATAGCTTTTTAGTAATAAAAATATAAATAAATAAATAAGTTTATTTTTATATTAAAGAAGCTATTTACTTAAAAGTAAATCTAATAAGTATAAAGATAGTTACTATATTTATAGAAATACTAAAAGTTTTAAAACTAGAGTTTTAATATATTCTATTT
>MAVT02001514.1:0-12060 GCA_001702395.2 Diaporthe helianthi
ATAAGCAGTTGTACCGCCGCGTAGATTTTTGAGCTTTTGGAACAACAATCTTAATTTCTTCTTTTGCCTTATACTGTACATATCCTCTTTAATTAAAGCGTACAAAATCTATTTTTTGGCCCCGAACTACTATTTAACTTTCTTCCTCTTTTTTCCTTTACGGCGTTAGACATACCTTTGGCGGCATCTAGCAAAGCAACAACCTAACACTGTTGAGTTCTCGTTTTTACTAGTATTTGCCCTATAAATCGAATATAGGTTTCTTCGGCTGTTTTGCTTTAGTTTAATAAAGATAAAGATTTAGAAAAATAGCCTTTACCTATAGTTTGTTCTCTTTGCTTTTATCGAGCCTTAGTAATCATCTAGAGGCTAGTAATTAGTGCTTCGCTATTAGCAAAATTAGGCCTATGGATCCTCCTTATTAGCAAGGAATTACTCGTTTTAAAAAAAGCGTAAATTAGTTCCTTACTAGAAAACTCCCTTTTCAGCATACTCTTCGTGCTTTTTAACTATTTTGGTTATTAGCTAAAAAATATATATATTATTAGGGATAACTCTCCTTAATATTTAAAGCTTTTAATAAAGCCCTAGTTTTTAACAATACTTTAATAATTCTAATTAAGAGAATATAATACTCCTAATATATATTTAATATTGCTTTAATAATAATTAAGGCTTAGTAAAATAGTAGTTTAGTAGTTACTAGAGACTACTACTAACTTATAAAACTATTACAACTTAACTACTATTGTAAACGCTTGAAATCCCGAGCAACTAAAGGAAATGTAGGATAAATAGGCTATTAGCAAGGCTAAATTAATTATTAAGTTTATATATTTGTTTTAACAAAGCTATTATTACTACTAGATATAAATAAGGACTTTTAGTTTTCATTTTCCTAATAAACCAAATTTTAAACAACTAAGAGAAAAATACTCTTTTGTATTCTACAAACGCTTTAAAAACCTTTAGTTATAGATATTGCGCTTCTTTAATTAAACACCTCCAAAAACGATAGCTAACTTTGAAAACCCTCCCGTAGCTATCCCTCCTAAGGCTTTATTTGCTAAAAATATTTCAAAACAATTGTCCTTTTCTACTAAAGCGTTAAGCTTATCGAGTACGCCTTCCTCTATTCTAATTCCTCCCCATAAGGGTTAGTACTATAACCCTTCTCCTTCTAATCTACTTAGCAATATTAGTAAGCAAAGTAAAAACTAGTTTCCAAAGCGCTTTAAATATAAAAGCAAAAGACTTGCTCGAGCTATCCCTTTTATTTTTAACAACTTAGTTAAAAACATTTAAGGTTAACTTTCACCTTTACTTATGCATCCACCTTAAGTTGCATAATTATAGAAAATATTTAATTAGGCCCAATATATAGCTAGAATTGCTTTAGTTGCTATTCTTTTACTATAGGCTGCCTTTATTATAATAAATAATTTTAGTATAAAAAGATTTAATAGAATTAATATATTCTAGGCTATTTTAAATATTAAAAACTTAGCTTGCTAGTTTTTATACTTAGAAGACAATTTTTTAACACTACTTAAATAAAATATTAGTTCTCGTAAGCTTGCAAAAGTAATTAACTAGGTTACTACTAGCCTTAGAACTTAGCAAACTTAAAAGTAGTAGCTTATTGCTTTCTTTAAAACAAACAATAAATTAATGCAAATAAATCCCAATAAGGTAATTAAAGGGCTATATAAAAACAATTCAAGCAACAACTTACGTAAATAAAAGGCTAGGGTTATTAAGTATAATTAAGTCTTTAGCAATACTAAAGACTTAGCTACTACGCTAGTTTAGCCCTTCTATAAGTACTTGCCTCTTTAAGTAAAAAAGTCTTTCCTTTTTAAAAAATATACGGGTTTTAATCCGAAAACTATACCTTAGCCTAAGTTTAAATCTATTCTCCTAAACTTTTTTAATAAAAAGATTAAATATACTAGGCAAAATGTATCTAGCACTAGCTTTATTCCATAGAATTAACCTATCCGCCCTTTTAACGATATTAGTTCTATTTTTAATTATAAATAATCTTCCCACAGTAGCACTATTTCTAATTAAAAACTATATCCTACTAAAATAGTATCTTAAAATAATTCCATTAACCGTATTACCAAGGGTATTATAAATATAAAGATTAATATTATTAAGTTCTTCTAGCTAAAAGGAAATGGTTTTGCTAAGATTTAAAAGTATACAAAAGCCCGTTTGTATAACGCTTGGCGAAATAACCTAAAGCTTTTTAGCCTTAAAGTAGTTAGTTTTATCTAAGCTTTAGTTATTATGTATAATAATGACTTTAAACCTTAGTTAAACAATAATAATAAGGTTTATATAACCATTAATAGTGTTTAATATTGCAAAAATAGGTTTATTAAGGCTTATTATAGCTATGCGAATTCTAATTATAACACCTATTATTGCTTTAAGTTAAAAGCTTTTACTAATTACTAACTTATTTACTATCTTAAGTAAAAAAGAACGTTGGTTATTATTGGCACGCTTTAAAAAGCTAAAAAAGGCCTAGCAAAGTACTTGGACTTAAATGCAATACGCAAGTATTGCAATTAGCCTAGTGCAAGAATAAATACCTATATCCAAGAGCGCTTTAAATTCCTTTTCTAAAAAAATTATATTAATCTCTCTTGTGTTTAAAGGTATTACCGCGTAGTTGAAAGTAACTCTTCCTTTAAAGGTAATACCTTGCTTAGTATTTTAAAGATTTTTTTTAATTTAAATTATCCTAAATTGGGTTATATTAGGAGTTTAGCTATAGCCTTTAACGCTAGAATATAAACGATGATAATTAGTAATAAGTTAATATACTTAATTAACTTTTAAATCCTCGCTATTATTGCAAAAAAGAGAAAAATAACTAGGAAGACATTTAATTAGGATAACGCTATGTTTAAACTTATTTTAAATACTTTTATACCAAATGCTTGTATTTATTTTGTTAACAAGGAATTAACTAAAACTCCCTAAGATACTTAAAACCTTGGGAATAGTTAGAATTTTTATTTTTAGCGCAGTTAGAAAAAAAGTATACTAAATAGCCTAGGTTTTGCAAAATTAACTAACTTGCTTAGGCGTTCTCGCACTAAGAAGCTTGCTAAGCTTGTTTTAGTCCTTAAAGAAGTAGCTGCGCAAGCTATTTTTTTCAAAACTATTAAGCTTTACGCTTTTAACTTATTAGCATTAGGTAGTATTAATTCTGCGCTAATTAAATAGCTTTACGCTTTGCAAGATAGTGCTAAGACTATATTAGAAGTTTTTTTTAAATTAGTGCAAGATATAGCACTTAGGTTTTATTAGCTATTAGTTTTAGTTGTAAGCGCCTTAAATACTACGCATAGCTAGTTTATTGTTAGCTACAAGGTTAATTTTGTTTTTATTACAACTAGGGATATAATTAATTAAGGTTACTATAGTTCCGCCTATTTAATAGTCTATATAGGTAATAATACTCAAGCGCCTATATTAGCTCTTCTTAACACCAAAGCTAAGATAAACTTTTTGCCTTTATCCTATTGTAATAACAACAATCTCTTTTACGCCTAGTTAGAGTTAATAAACTCTATAGTTTACAATAAAGAGTCTTTATCTTTAATTAAAGTAATAAAAAACTAGGTTTGCATTAATTATAAGTAAATTTGTTAGGTTTTTTTTGTAGTTAATAATATTACGCACAACGTAGCTTACTATATTCTCTTGGGAATACCCTTTTTTTTAAATATAAACTTTATATTTAAAAAATCTAATGGATTTTTGTTTGCCTATATTACTATGGGTAACTCAAAAGTAATATATAGTTTTGGACGAAGGAATTAAAAGCCCTTTAGCGTTACCCCAGCGGCTAGTATAAAAGTCCTTAAGCGTTATATTCCTTGCACCTTAGCTATTAAAACTAAAACTAATTAGCTTAATTAGGATAAAGTATACATTAGAAATCTAGTTTAACCTTTTAAAAGCTAGCTAAGTTAGCTAAAGCTTAAAGAGGGTAATAAAGTAGTTGGCCTTTTAACTAATAATAACCTTAAAAGGATTTCCGCTATATACGCTAAGGAAGTTTAAGCCTAAGTTAAAACAATATACTAGAAGGAAGGGATATCTTAGCTTGATTATTATTGTATATACGGATCTTATAGGGTAAACTAAGTGGCTTGTTTCCGAAAGTAGGTTAACAATATTCTATCCCTAGCTACGGTAGCTAAAGCAGTTAGAAGAACTTTAGCTCTAGCGATTAAAACGCTATATAAGCGCGTAGGTGTTAAAATACACCCTATTAACAACTATCCTTTAAATAGCTCTATCTCTAATAGAACTATTAACTAAAAACCATTATATGAAAAGAAGATTAAAAAAGCTATAAATACTAATAAGGGCAGTATATATAATGCCTAGATTTAGCCTAAGTTTTTTAATATCCTATAAAGGTTACGTTTTACTCCTAATTAGCTTGCTATAATAATGAAGAAAAGCTGCAATAGCTTTTTAGTTGCTAAAAAAATATATTTATTTATATACTTTTTAATCAAAAAAAAACTTTAGTTTGGGAATTTGCCTATATTTTTTAAATTAGCATGAGCGTTATTTTACTATAGTTTATTAAGATAGTTTTACACAAGGCCTATTAGAATAGCAATAATGTATTGCCTAGAGCCTTTTGGAAAATTACTATTAAAATGCTTCGGGAGCGCTAGGCTAATGGCCTTATTAAAGAGTTTTATGCTTTATATTGTAATAAGTAGTTTCTCGTTAGTAAAAAAAATAAGGGCTATTGACTAATCAACGATGTTAGCTAGGCTAATAATGTTACAATTAGAAATGCGTTTATTTCTTTTGCTACGAATAAATTCTTTAAGGAGTTTGCAATATATATAGTTTTGTTTTTTTTTAATTTCTTTTCTAGCTACAATTAAATTAAGCTGGATAAAAAGAGTAGGGATATTACAACCTTTGCTATATTAATCGAACTGTTCTAATAGTATAGACTTCCTATAGGGGTTATAAATTTTATTACCTAGTTTATGCATTATATAGTTTAGCTTTTTTATAACCTTATTTCGTAAGTTTATAAACCCTTTATAAATAATATTGTAGTTAAAAGTTTAACTATAAACTATAGCGGGTAAAAGGCTTTTAATCTCCCTAAAGTTAAACAGTTTGTTGCAAAGTATATTAAAAACCTTAATAATATACTTTATAATATTAAGCTAGCTAGAAGAGTAATTAGTACTATAAAGTTTAACTAGTACAAAAAGCAAGCCAATATTATAAGCTATATATATAGCACTTTTGGTTAATCGCTTACAAATAAAAAGATTATTAAGATTAAGGAATAAACAATATATACTATTGTTTTTTAAGTTTAGTCTTTTATCGGCCTTACTAACTACTACTAAGCGTGGATTTTTAACTACGGTATTATTGCTAAGCCTTTGTTTAACTTTCTTAAAAAAAGAGCTATCTTTACTTAAGATAATACTTGCAAGGACGTAATAGACTAAATTAAAGTAGTAATTACCTTAAAGCTATATCTAATTAACTTGAACTACGCTAAAGGAGATATTATTCTTATAGTTAATACTAGCCTACTTAAATAAAGTGCTTATTTAATGCAAGTAGTTAATAGCGTTTAGTACCTAATACGCTATAAAAGTAATACTTAGACGAAAGCTAAAAAGCTTTATAATGCTATCAAACAAGAATATTGCGCAATGCTATATGCAATTAAATACCTTTGATTCTACGTCTTTAGAGTACATTTTTTCTTAGAAACTAATTTAAATATTCTCGTTTAATAGCTTAAAGGCTTAGCAATAGATATTCTAAGGGCCCTAATTACTCAATAGCTAGCTATTATTTGCACCTACAACTTCACAATAATTTATATTAAAAGCTTAAACAATTCGATTGCAAATGCCCTATCTTGGAAGCCTACTAGCTTGTCTAACAATAAAAACCACCGCTATAAGGGTAACATTAAGGACTAGTATAACTTAATACTTGCCCAGCTCTCGGCACTAGAGTTAAAGGCTAATTAAACGCTATTGCTTTAAGACAACTATTTCTAGTTAAAATAGTTCAAGTAGATTACCCGTTTTCTTATTTATAGGGAGCTTCCACTAAATCTTAAGGGCAAACGATTAAATACATTTAAGAGAATAGCCCTCTAGTTTATTATACATAAGCAAATTCTTTAGCGTTTACCTAAAAAAAAGCTACAACGCCAACGTATTGTTAACAATCCTAATCAAAAACAAAGAATTATTAAAAACATATATGCTCCTTTTGGATACAAAGGGCATAAGGCAATGTATAGGTATATTAGGGCTATATACTACTAGAAAAGGATATATACTAACGTAGAAAAGGCTATTTCTACTTGCCCTAAGTGTACTAAATGGAATACTTAGCACTATAACGATGAGGTTATTCCAACTATACTAAACAACCCTTTTACTAAAATCTATATTAATATCCAGCACCTCTCCTTTAATCGAGGTTGTGCATACTTTATTAAAGCCTATTGTAACTTAACCAGCTAGCTAAAGGCAATAGCTTTACGTATAGCCAACGCCAAAAATATTAAAAGGTTCTTTATTAATAACATTTTACTTAAATAAGGCCTACCTTTTAAAGTTATTGTTAATAAAGGAAGAGAAAATATAAGCGAATTTGCGGAATATCTACGCTAGATTAATATTTGCTAAGTCTTTCTATTAGCTTATAACCCTTATGCCAACGATATTATAAAGCAAGGCTACTTTAACCTAGTTGCTGCTATAATAAAGATAATAAACAAGCATAGTGTTAAAAGCTAGCGTAGTATATTGCTATATATACTCTTTGCTAATTAAACATCTCCAAGGTATTCTTACGAGAAGAGCCCTTTTTATCTTTTCTATAGGTATAAGCCGATTATCCCTATTAAGATCGATATTCCTACCTAGAGGGTATAGGCATAAGACCCAAATATATTTATAAAAAATACATTAATCTACCGGCTTTAATTATTACTAAATTTTAAGGAAAATATTTTAAAGGTATAGAATGCTATAGCGAAATATAAAAAAAAGGCTACGTTAAGGGATATATATAAGGGGTTTATAAAACTATAGCCGCTAGTAAAAAATAACCTTGTATTAGTTATTAACAAACAACGAAAAACTAATTACTTATTTTTTCGCAAATTAACTTATTAATAGTTTAAATCTTTTATTATTAAGTTTATAAAACCTAATAATGTATATAAGCTTTGCACGCTAAACAATATTTTAATTAATAGTATATTTTCCTTGCGCAAGCTTAAAAAATTTATTAAGTATAATAAAATTTAGGAACCTAAAGTTTTATCTTTTTAAGCACTTTAATCTTTATTAGTTAAGGCTTTAAACTCTAAAAAGGGAAATTCTAGTTAAGCCTTCCCAAACCCTATAGTACTTATGCCCTTTGCAAACATTCCAAACTATAATAACAATCCTAATTAGTTCTAAGACTAGTTAAATATTACCTTGCTATTAAGGGTAATGCTACAACAATTATCCTTAACATCTATCTCCTCGTTTTCTTTAGTATTTTTTAACTCTTTTCTAAAGTATTATCCACCGGTTATAAGGTTATTTAATAAACCATTTATAAGTTTTATGCAACTAAACTAGTATATTAATATTCCTTTAACTACTTGTAATAACACCCAGAGAACTAAATATAAAATATTCCTTAGTTTTTAATTACTTTTTTTTATTTTTATTTTTACATTCTTTATAGCGCTATTTTTGTTTTTAATATTTAAAACATTAAAGGCTAGTATATTATTTTATCCTGTTTATATTAATATACCAACATATAAAATATTTATTTATATATTTTTTATTCTATTTACTTATTTTAATTTTTTAGTAAAAAGTATATATTTAATTAAAAGGTATATAATTAAAAAGTATTGTTTTATTTGCTATAAAAAGAGTTGTTAAAAATTTATTATAAGCATTTAACCCTTTGCACTAATGTTAATATCTATTAAATATTCCCATAGTTATAACCTCCTCCTTTCTACTTTTACTCTCGACGTTCTTTAAACTTTGAGTGCCTAGGTTAAACCTTAATCCCTTTAATTTCCTTAATAAAAGCTTCGCGACACTTGTTATAGTTGTATTAGAAGACAATTTAGATAATACTATTAATCTAAAGTTTAAATAGTAGTATATTTCGAAAATCAATTTAATAACTTACAATAGCATTATTAATAATAGCAAAATTAGCAAGCTTGTTGAAGTAGTATTCTTAGCCCTTAATTACATATACGTAGTTTGCGTAGGCGTTCCTCTTAAATCCTTAGATTAATTTGTATTCGAAGAAAAAAACTATAACGAGTATACCCTAGGAAAAATATTATCCTATTTTAAATATATAATAATTGCATAGGGTTTTATTTTAACGCTTTAGAATAGCAATTAAAAGGCTTGCAGTATAATATTTATTCTTATTATTGCAAATTATAAATATATACCTTCTATAGGGTAGTTTTGCTATCTTCTTTACGAAAATATTATTAATATCTTTTATTATAAGTTTATAGATGTTCTACTAAATAAACTTAAAATCCTTGTTTTTAAAAAGCTTGCTAAAAAACGCTGTAATTTTTTTAAAGCTTTTCTAATTGTTTAAAAGCTAGGCAACGTATTAGTTAGCACTTTTTCCCTTAAGGTAGTAAATGTTTACGCCCTTAATAAAGGTATAGTAAAAAGAATTCTCTTAAACTTGCCCAGCTATAAGGTATTCTTTTTGTTTAAAGTATATAGTGGGACTGCTATTGTAAAGAGCAATAGGGCTTTTGTAATTAAAGATAGGCTTAGAAGTTGTAAAGGTGGATAATTCTTGCTTTTTACCCTTTTTTTAATTATTCTCCTTGCTTTTTGGCTTAACGGGTTTTCTATTTTTAAAGATAAAATTTAAAAACGCTTACTTTGCTTATGCCTTTTTGTTTAGGGATTAAATACTAATAGGTAGGATAAATTTATTATTTATAAGATTATTTGCAAGATTGTTAACGTTTATTTTATTACTTGCTATTTTAATTAAGAAAGCTAGGTGTAAATAAGGAAGTTTAAATGTTTTGTTAAAAAAAAAAAAAGAAAAAAAGGTTAATAATTGCTAGCAACAGAATTTAAAAATTTAAAAAAGGTAAAATAGAAATCAATAGAATTAATAGTTAAAAGTATTTAGTAACTTAGTTAAGGTTTAATTAGGCAATTATTATTTAATTAAACAAGGAAAGAATGCTAGTAAATTACTTAGCATTGTAACTTTTCTTGCTAGATAACTCTCCTTTTAGCAACTATTTAAGAGGGCTTTATTTATTATTTTTGGCTAAAATTTAAATCTTTCTTTCTTTTTTTTGCAACGTAGCAGTTACTTTTTTTGCTTAATTCTATTCTAATTAGATTTTTTTTTCTTAAAGCAGTTAGTAGTAAACCTTCGAAAAGCAAATTATATAAAGTTACTGCTAAGTATTGCGCTAACCAAATATATTCTTACTTTTTTTACTTTCTTTTAACTATTTATATAGCAACCCCTAGGGATATAAAACTCTCTCTTTACCCTTTCTATTCGTTATCTATATTTCTACTACTCTAATTAGCATGCCTCCTAAGATAAGCAAGCGTTAATAGTATAAAAAGGGCAAATTTAAAGGGCTTTTGTTAAATGTTTTAATGTAAAACTTTAAGAAAATTATTTAAGGCGCTTTTAAATTTTCTTCACTAAAATATCTACTTAACCTAGATGCCCCTTTGCCTAGTATTAAAAAGAGGATTAGTTTTAACCTAAAAAAAGCAAAAGTTAAGCTAAATTTCTTGCTCTTTTATACTAATTTTAGTAATTACTATTGTGGAGTTTGCTTTTTAAACCCAATAGATGTTAAAAACCGGAATATATTTAAGCGCGATAAGAGTATAGCTTTTAGCTAAAATCCCTTCGAGACTTAAGTTTTTATAAATAGGCTTTGCATTTTTAAATCCTAGGGAAACTTTAAGGTAAAACAACTACTATTTTACAACGCTAATTAAATGCCTTTTAAGGAAATAGAGTGCATTTTAAAAATATACTTTTCTAGGATTAATTTATACCCTAAGCTTCGTTAACTTTTTAGATTTACTTATTTTTTCGAAAAGCACTAAAAGTATTTCTTACTCTTGCTTTATAATGCTAAAGAACTTCTTGCTACTAAATAGCAACTTTGTAGCAATTATATTATTTTACTTTTACAATAGTAGCTATTAAACTTTGTTAATTTTATTTTCCTTTTTAACTAGCCTACTAAGTATAATAAATACTTAACTTTAAACCTTAAGTAGTAAAAATTTAAAGGGATTTATTAGTTTATTGTTCTATTTTTTTATTGTTTTAATTACTAGGTAGTTGCTATTTATAATTGTAAACTTAAGAAGATTTTAGTTGCAAATATTTATTTGAATTTAAAGAGCTATAAATCTAATTTCGAAGCTATAAAGAATATTATACTTTTATACCTAAAGAATAGGCTTTCTAAAGAAGAAACTAATAGGCTACTACTATTAGCTATACAACTTAATTTAACTGCTTAATTTTCGTCTATAAATTGTAGATAGTATATAGCTAACTTTGTTACTTTCTTTTTTCGGGAAAATAAAAGAAGATTTAATTGGATAGTTAAGGATTAGATAACCTTTAACTTTGTATAAAGCACTCCGCTTAAGCATTCCTTAGAAGAATTTATTTTTTATATATAGATATTTGCAATTAAATTAAAAATAAACGAAACTAGTAAATAGGTTTAATAGCCTATAAACTAACCTATTATTACTTTAAATAAAATAAAGAATTTAAAAAAAACTAAGGGCTAGCTTATTTTCTAGCAAAAACTTATGCAAAAGAAAATATAGAACATTCTATCGAAAAAGCTATTACCTAATAGAAAACCTATAAAATTTATAATTAAGAATATCTTTTAGCAATTTAGCAAAATTAACCTAAAGCGCTTTATTAATTATTAAATATTCTAATATTAAACCCTAGGGTTTAATATTATTAAAAAATTTAGCAAACTTTTTATAGTTAATATTGTTAAAAAAGTAAAAGCAAAAAGTGCTACTTTATATGCTAATTAAATTACAATTTCTATGTTTAATAGGGCTTAGTTTTTGCCTTCTAATTAGAATACAAAAGCAAAAAAAAGAAGTAAAATACCCGCTGCAACTAAACTTTGTAAAAATACTATTATTATATACAACAAGGCCGCGCATAAGTATATTAATACTTCAAAAGCATACAAATAGGTCCCTATACTAGCAATTCTACCTAAACACGTTTTATAGGCAAATATTATTAAAATAGTTCTTAAAAAGAAAAAGCGTACTACAAAGGAGAAGTAGAAAGTAGCACGAAAGGCTAAAAGAAGCTGTTAGAACGCTAGAAAAAACGCTTAAGGTTTTTAATTAAGTTACTTCGATTGTGTTACCCTATTGCCCGCTATATATGCAATGGGTTTAAAAAAGGTGTGTTCTAGGGCATAAGGAAAACCCACTATTGATGGGCTATATAAGTAGTTATACCGCCGCGTAGATTTTTAAGCTTTTGGAATAATAATTTTAATCTCTTCTTTTGCCCTATATTGTATATATCCTTTTTAATTAAAGCGTATAAAATCTATTTTTTGGCCTTAGACTACTATTTAACTTTCTTTCCCTTTTTTCCTCTACAGCGTTAGACGTGCCTTCGGCGGCATTTAGCAGAGCGACAACCTAACACTATTGGGTTCTCGTTTTTAATATAGACCTTTATAGTAATATACATAATAAAGCTATCCTATAAATAGCTATTAAAGTAGTAAATAATACTACTAAACCTAATAGACTAGTACTTATGTTATTTATTTTTAGTATATACTTATAAGTATTATAAGAGTTACTACTATTATAGTTTATATATAAAAGGGCTAAAGTAATTAATAAGGCTATAAAAATACTAAGAAAAACTATAGCTAAGAAGTAAATTTAAGATATA
>MAVT02001515.1:0-12041 GCA_001702395.2 Diaporthe helianthi
ATATAAGTTAAAAAATAAATAATATTTATTAAATTATATATAAATACACCTAAATGTAAGCATTATACTAATACTGTTTTTATTATACTAGCTACACTATTAATAGTAGAATAAATATTTATTTATTTTTAAAAATAGAGTAAAAGTTTAAAAGTATATTAACTACTAGAGTTATAGAGTATTTTAAGGTATTTATAGTTATAAAAGTAAAGGTATAGCTTTTTTTACTAGCTAGTAACTATAATTAAGTAGTACTTAATAATAAACCTTAGTAGTAGTATATTTAGTAGCTATAGTATAATAATTATTAGGTTTTTTTACTAAGTAAGCTTTATTACTAGCTTATTATTTATTAACATTACTATTTACTATAGTAATTAATATTACTAATAGTTTAGTAAGCTTATTAATAAAGGTAATTCAAGGGGTTAGTAAGCTAGAAAAACCTTTTTAGCTATTATTATTACTAGTAGCTTTACCTTGGGTAACTTATAATAATATTATAAGGAAAAAGTAATAAAGAAGAGGGTTAATAAGAAGTAAAGAGTAGTAAGAATTCTTATTATAATAGTAAAGAAATAGAAGTAAATAGATAATATTATAAATAGCTATTTATAACTTCTCTATATTTAATAATTACTTTAATTAAAGTACTAGTGTAAACTACTTTAAGGCTATATATACTTAGATTCATAAGACGTAACTTAACTTTTATTAATTAAATAAGAAAGAGAACTATAAAGGTACTATTTATATATATAATTAGTAGTAGAGTATAATAGGCTATATTAAGTCTATTTAAAGCCTAGTAAGACCCTATCTTTAAAAGTTAATAAATGTATAGTATGTAGGTAAATAAGTATATAAGATATATATATATATATATATATATAGGTATATAGGTATACTATTATAACTCTATAGGTAATTAAGTACCCTAACCTTATCCTTTTACTACTAAAGGGGGTACTTCTTTAAAGTAAAAATAGTAGTATAATACAAGTAAAAATAATATCTAAAAGATAAAATACTTTAATTTAATTAATTCTTATATAATTAATGTTATAGAAAATACTATATTTCCTCTTCATTCCTCTAAGCCTTAATATTGTATTAAATTTACTTATGAATAGGTACTTGTTAAGTAATTTATATATAAATATAGTTGTGTAGCTTTTGTACTGCATTTAACCTGTAAGTACCCTACCCTGTTGACCCCTACCGCGTAGGCAAGGAGATATCGCATGTGGGCTGACTCATCAATGTCATCTCGGGATCCAAGCTGCCGGCAAATCCCGAGACAGGGGGGGCAAGTTTAACCGAGCCCAGCCCCTCAAGTGCTCTCAGTAAAAGCTCACTTCAAGTTCAAGCCGCCTCACTTGTCGGACGGATATTCAGGTAGGTATCTATGTGCTGCAGGCACTCAATTATGACGGCTCCGAGGGGCTGTGAAGCTCTCCTATACGCAGTTACGCATCAATTCGACTGATTTACTGCGATGCCTCGACAACGGCTGCCCCTGAAATCCATCCACGTATGGACAAGATTCAATAATGGCATCCTCAGCAATGTTGAAGTCGAGTCCGTCCCGCACAAAGGATCAGGGCTGATTGCCAAGAAACACTCGGCCGCTATTGTGGCATCACCTCTGATATCAATCCCCCACAGCCTCGTGTTGAACGCGGAAGCTGTCGAGGCGTACGCCAAAGAAGACAGCAGCTTCAGGCTGCTCGTGGATGCCTGTGGACATAAGGTCGGTAGCACTGCTTTGTTTGCTTCATCACGCCCTGCTGACCGAGGCCTAGACACCTCGTCACGACGTCCTGTTATTCCTCCTGGTCCATCTGGTGCTCTCCTCGGACAATAGGGAACATGCCGGCCTTGCGAATCCCTGGACCGAGTATGTCAAATTCCTGGACGACGCCGTTCCTGTGCCTACACTCTGGCAGGAAAGTGACCGCTCGCTCCTCCGAGGGACGTCTCTTGAGGCTGCCCTGAATGCGAAGATGCTTGCTCTAAACCACGAGTTCGAGGAGCTCCGCGAAAAATCTTCTGGCATCGAATGCTGGAATGCCGCGTTTTGGGTCAATTATGCTGTGAGTTTCGCGGATTGGCTGCTCGTCGACGCGTGGTACCGCTCCAGGGTCCTCGAGCTCCCTAGGTCGGGTCCGTCTCTGGTTCCGTGTATTGACAGTAAGTCGTCCTGAGATGCAATCTTGAAACCCTCAAAGCCATTTCTCGCAAATCCAGCCCTTTGCTACACAGTTTCGTACGAAAGGGGGGTTCTCAGTCCTGCGACAGCTAACTCTAAGTACGGCAGTGGTGAATCACTCGACTGATGCAAATGCTTACTATGAAGAAAACATCAACGATGATGTTGTCATCTTGCTTCGCCCAGGCGGCAAGGTAAAGGAGGGTGACGAGGTCAACATCAGCTATGGCTCGGAGAAGCCAGCCGCGGAAATGTTATTCAGCTACGGATTTATAGACTCAACTTCGTCGATGAAAAGCCTCAGACTACCACTGAGACCCCTCCTGGATGATCCGTTAGGCAAGGCCAAGGTTCACGCCTTCCAAGACGCCCCCGTGGTTGACATCAAGGAAGTTGACGGGAAACTGTCATGCACAAGTCCCTTCGCATTTCTCATGATCTTGAACGAAGAGGATGGACTGGACTTTCGATTACTACAGGACAACGATGGCGGCAGAGAGCTCAGGACGTTCTGGCGGGATGAGGATGTGACTGAAAAAACGTCCTCTTTCGACCAGCTGGTGTCAGATCATGAGCTCTGCGGTGTTTTCAAACTGCGAGTCAACATGGTGATATCTCAACGACTAGAAGAGCAATTGGAACGCCTGTCCTCCATCGCGCTTGACATTGACGATGCAGCATGCGCTACAGGCCAGTCAAGGTCGGCTAACGCTGCCAATGCGAGAACGCTGAGGCTTATTGAGAAAGGCGTGCTTGACAAAGCGGTGGCGGTGCTTGAGGAGCAAGTGAGTGCTTCTGTTCTCCTGCTGAAACCAGGGCAACTGTCAGGATGAGGTTTTGGCATCTCAGATGCCAGGCCAACATGTACGTCGACCCACAGTGAACCAAAGGACTGACAATGCTGCAGCGGACCGAGCTCTTGGCTCTTGAAGATGTGGCAGCCTACCTTGGAGCAATGACCATTTCAGAAGGCGGCTTACATGAAGTCGCCGAAGACGACAGCAACGATGAATTCAGTTGAAAGTAACCGACTTCACACCCAGCCTAGCGTGCGCAATGTGCTGCCCAATGTAAACTCGCTAATAAGTTATCGGCAGAATGCGGAGGGCCCGCAGGCCGATCTCGTGGCTGATCTCGTGCTCTGACTGGCGCAACGAGGAGAAGGATGGCCGCTTGGGACGCAGCCGTCGATCTGGGGGACTTCAGGAGCGCGCATTTTTGGATTATGCTTTCGTAGTCAACCACCATAACTGCAGCAAGAAATCAACCGGTGGCTAGGAGACATGCACCGCCCCGGACTAGAGAGGGGCACATGGGCAGGTAATACAATCCTTTCTCTTCCCCATGCGTACGCAAGAGACGTGTTTGCGAGAACGACTGCGAGCCGGCATGCCTCCATTTCCATACCCTTCGTTCGGCCGTGGCTTAGAACAAGAGTCAGGCATTGGGAAAGCTACCTGCAGGGTGAGACGGCCAGCTCGCTAATAAACTAAGAGGCGGATCCGCAGCCCGAGAGTGGGCACTGGGCAGGTCTCGTCTTATTAGCGCCCACCGTGGTGTTCATTGGCCGGGTAAAAGGTCACGCTTGCGGCTCAGTGTGCTGGTTGAGCGTCCGCATGATTGTACTGTGTACAAGTGCGCCAAGGCAAGTGGCACGACTGATGTGACTGACCGTGGACTCATGGACAGCCATCTCAATGCCACGGCAGATTTCGTTGAAATGACGGCAGTCCCTGTCTAGTTTGCTTGGAAAATCTGCTAGCGACTGGGGCAGACCCGAGTCTTTGCCAACAAATGCCAAACTGTCAGAACTGTCTTGTCCTTGTGTCATCCCGCAGGCCCAGAGGCAATGGTACCGACTAACAACAACAACAACAACAACAGGGGCGATACGGCACGAGCAAGGTTGTCAGTCAATCAATCAATCCTTCAATCAATCAAGGCTCACAGATGCACGATCGGAGGCGCAAATGGCGCGCTGGGGAGTGACACCAGATCGTGCGTGCATGCAACATTGAACCTCGCTTTGGCAACCTGGCGTCCCTGCTGCAATACCCATGGCGGGGAGTTTTCGGAGATCGAAGCACATCGAATGAGGGCTGTTTTAGCTTTGCTAGTTGGAACTTGAGAACTTGAACAGATAAACCCGGGGGCGATGGCCAAGGCTAAGCTAACTCAAGGCCTCTGCCCAATCAACAGCCAGCAGTGTTGGCGAGCTGGACCGTTTAGATGGCACCTACACTACGGAGTACCTAGGTACGGAGTAAGTACTCTTAACCAGCTATCAAGATACCTAAGGTACCTACTTCAGTGCCTAGGCGCTGCCATCCCAGTCAGCCAGTGCACACTGCCCCCTGCACTCGCGGTGCTTGGTGGGGTGGACCCTACCTAGGTACCTAGGTACCTACTTAAGTAGGTATGGTATGGTGACCATCTTCCCACTGCCCCACCGCCGGCAGTAGCGCAAACCCACAGAAAGCCCCCCACCCCCCTGTTCAACCCCAGATTCCCTCGTGGCACCTACGAATGGAGTCTTTTGGCTCCCACACCGTTGTGAGTCCAAAAGGGAAGTTGATTTCCCTGCCCGCCTCCGCCTCCCTCTGTCCGCCGTACGTGGTGGCTGTCAGCTGTGGTTTCCCCTCCCCTCTTCCGTCCCTTTTGCTGTCGTCCACGTCGTCTTCATTAAACTTTCCTGCATCTCCCACGCACACGCCCCTCCCACCTCCCCCGATTTCTGACACCTTGCAACCTTTTACGATCCGTAGTCTGCCGCGCTGGTTCATCTCATCAGCCCTGTTGGTCCGCACGAAACCTGACCTGTATAAGACCGCGACTCGAAGCGTTGGGCCACTACACTATATCCTGCAAGGTCCTGCGCGGCTCCGGGGCAACGTGACTGAAATGACTCGCCGTAGTCGTGAGAATTAAGCGAGCCGCCGCCGTCGTTCCCCACGAATCCCGACAACCCCGATTACCTCGAGACAATACACAGTACAAGACGAATACAATAGTTCGATTTCACCAGGCTCAGGGGCTTCACTTTTTTGTCTGTTTCGCTTCGCCTTCGCTTCGCCTTCGCACCGCCTTCCACACGTTCACACGCCCGTTCCGACCATCGCAGAGAACCCACCGAGAGCGCGCCACCCTCGTCCGCCGCCAAGATGCCGGGCATTCTGCCTATGAAGGTCATCAAGGTGGGAGCCAGCACGCAGAGCCGCATTGCCCAGGCCTGCGACCGCTGCAGGAGCAAGAAGATCCGATGTGATGGGATACGTCCGTGCTGCACGCAATGTGCCAATGTAGGCTTCGAGTGCAAGACCAGCGACAAGCTGAGCCGGCGCGCGTTTCCAAGGGGATACACAGAAAGCCTAGAGGAGAGAGTTAGGGTCCTGGAGGCTGAGGTCCGCGACTTGAAGGACCTGCTGGACGAGAAGGACGAAAAGATCGACATGCTGTCCAAGATGCATGGGAACCATCGCCGGCCATCCGTCAGCTCCGGCTCCGGCTCCGGCTCTGGCTCCGGCTTGCCGTCCAACGCAAGCTCGCCCGTCGAGAGCAGGCCTGGGAGAGAGCCGACGCCAATCAAGGAGGACACGTTCAAGGTCCAAGCCTCACCACTTCTGCTTGGGGTCGAGAACTCAGACTCATATTTCATGGGCCCATCGAGTGGGCGAGGCTTCGTAGGTAAGGCACCGAGTATATCTCGTGATTCGTATCGAGTCCATGTTGATTCCCACCCAGAGGCGTTTAAGCGCAAGTTGCAAGAGGCTGGCAAGCCGTCATTGGATTTCAATACCGAGGCCTTCTTGCACATACAGGGCTGTTATCCGCTTGTGCCCAAAGACCCAGCCCTTCCCGTGAGGGCTCCACCGCGGCTCTTCACCGACCGATGCGTCAACGTCTATTTCCAGGAGTGGGCGCCATTATTCCCCGTCATTCACAAGCCAACCTTCCTCCGCATCTATGAAGAATTCGTGTCAGACCCGGAGAAGGTCAAGAACAACCACAAGCTTGCGCAACTGCACCTCGTCTTCGGCATCGCTGCTCTTTCCAGCGACAAGCCGGACCTGGTCCAGGTCGCTTCTTGTGAGCAACAATGGCAGCGGTCGGTCGAAGCAGTGCTCATGGAGAACACCATGAACACCTTGCAGTGTCTCGTGCTCGCCCTCGTCTACTGTACAGTACGGGCAGACTACAAACGCCTCCAACACTACAAGGGTATCGCAGTGGGCCTGTCTCATCGCTTGGGCCTCCATCAGAGTCAAAAGCGCTTCTCATTCGGCGCCCTTACGATCGAGACGCGCAAGAAGGTCTTCTGGACACTCTACACATTGGACTGCTTTTCTGCTGCGATACTAGGTCTGCCCAAGCTCATCAAGGAGGAAGATGCGCACGCTGAATACCCGTCCGACACGGATGATGAGTACGTCACTGAGAAGGGCTTCCAGCCGACACTGCCCGGAGAATATACCAAGCTCTCATCTGCTTTGGCGCTGTTCCGTGCTGCCCGCATCATGGCCAAGGTGCTAGAGAAACTTTACCCGGCGGCAACCTCGTACGACCTCTCGCTGCAGCAGATGTCTGCCCTTGAGGCGGAGCTCGACAGCTGGTCGGAAAACCTGCCCCAGCACTTGAAGCTTACCTTCAGGCAAGACAAGCCATCAACAGACGTCACTGGCAGCAGATCACCGCTACTTGTAGGTACCATGCTCACCCCGACGGTTCCCGGAATCCGATGATGCTGACGTCTGAGTAGTCTCTCACGTATTACTACATACGCACACTGATTTACAGGCCAGCAATTGGCTCCAGCCTAGGACATAAGGCGGCGCCGGCGCGGTTGTCTGTGAGTGACTCAGCAAAGCACATGATTCAGATTGCTCAACTTCTTGAAGAGAGGAGCATGTCATTCTCCTTCTGCCTCAACAAGGCCGACCTCCTGTTGGCCTGCGGCATGACATTGTTGTACCAAGGGATCGACCTGAAGCAAGACAGCAAGATGCTAAAGGACAATGAGCGACTTGTCAATGCCGTCATCAAGATGGTTGAGAGGATGAAGGCGCCCAGCACATATGACTTTAAGCGGATTGCAAGCATGCTGGTCAGCCTCGACGAACCAATAGTCTCGTTGCCAACACCGCCGAGGCAGAGCCCGGACACGAGTATGGCTGCACCACCACCGCAAAGGACATCTCCAGCGCCCAAGCCGAGTAAGAGATCCTCGCATGGTCATCATTCTCAGCACTCGCCACTTGGTCGACATTCAGGTGCAAGCATGAGCGAGACCGATCTCTTATCACAGCAGGAGAAACTGAGGAGGATGACAACGTCAAACCTCACGCCTGTCCCAGGCACCGTGCGGCCAGACCTCCATCGTTCCGCCTCCCGGACATCCTTCGACAGTGCACGGCCAAATTCAGCGTCGATTACGCAGCGCCGTGACCAGCGTCTTTCCACCTCGCAGGCTGCCATGATAGCGCGTGTGTCATCGGGACAAAAGACAAACTTGGACTTCCTCTCGCTAGGCAACACGTCCAGCCAAACGGGCTCAACGTCACCGGCACAGAACAACCACAACCACCACCATGTCCCGACGAGCGCACAACAACAGTATGCGTCCATCCATGTGCCACCGAAAGCGGCTTCGGGTGGCGTCTCTCCATCCGAGTGGGAGGCCCTTCTTGGGCAGATCGACGGCGGACAGATCAATCTCTATGATGCCATCTACGGAGGACCCCAGGTATCGCTAGAGACGCCCGTCAACTCTGCCGTGGAGGGTAGCTGGTCACCGGACTCGCTCGACCTCTCGGCGTTTAACCTGGGCGATTTCGGCGCTACTCAGCAGGGCGGGAGCCTAAGCGAGGAGAGCCTGAGTTCTGTGTCGGGCGGCGATGACCTCTCGTCGCTGGACTTTCGTGATTTTCAGGCCAACCATGGGGCGATGATGTCTGGCGGAGGCGAGCAAGGGTTCATGATGGAGGGGATGCCAGTGGGTGGCAACTTTGGACTGTGATTTCTGTACTGTATGTTGTGGCGGCAAAGTGGCCAAGCCCAGTTGACAGTTTTGCGGTTGCTTTCATGTATGGCTTTGGTTACGGACGGCAGAGGGTTGAGTACAGCGTTGTGGTGCAGGATTACTGGTAGGAAATGTATAGTAACAGGCTCCTAAGTCGATCATGGTCATCTTGGTCTATTGTGGAATTGCTCTTTTCCGCCTGGGCGCCGGGTTGGGAAAGGTCAACTTTGAAGGGGTTTGATTCAACACCAGTCGGAATGCTACAATTTTTTGGGTCGATACTATCCACCTAGGTAGGTTACTTACTTAGCCTGCCCGCTTGCGCAGTTGTGCTCGGATCGTCGCTTGCGCAGAACTGTTTTGGGTTGTTTGGTATTGGGCAGATTACGTCTGTGTGAGGTGGGTGGCCGACTCTTCGGTCTGAGGGAGGAGGCCGGCTGACGGTCTTGGCGCCACTTTAACTCCGGACATGTTGCGGGCCAAAGGACAATCGGCATGCATACCTAGGTACCTACTGTGTAGTCTACTTTTCCCCAGGCAGATGGAAGACAGAAACTCACCCCCCTTATTAATGTTCCCACTCGGCCTTTCCTCAGCCGCGAACTCAAGTGCTGTCTTCAACGAGAGCGGGACCAGTTACCAGTTCCAAAGAGCAGCACAGCACACTTGCAGGAACCAAGCTACAAGTCCACAGTGCTTAAGAATCTTGCGTACATAAGCCGCACGACTAATAATTAACATGGCCCCATCAAGATGACGGACGGCACGTATTTCCAAAGCTGTTCATAACACCTTGCCCCTTATCAACACGAGCAGCGACTTCAAGGTTCTCACAACCACAACCAAGTCCCATCTGAACCCGAACGCAGCCATATCCTAAAGTCAGTCAGCCCGGCAACATGTACTCAAATCTACGTCAGCGGGTGGTGGACAAGGCGCGGTACACTGGCTCTGACGCTGACACCGACAAGCGTGGATTCCCACCAGGTAGACATGACCTGCCCATCCTGCCCCCAAGTCAGTCCTGAAGTCAAGCTGTGGATCGCGTTGGCTAAGACACACAAAACCCCCTTGCACAGCAAAGTGGACGAGAGCGCAGCCGGGGGTCAACCACGGTTTCCCGCAGGCCGTGGCCCACCGAGGCTACAAGGCCAGCTTCCCCGAGAACACCATGGGTGCCTTCCGCGGCGCTGTCGGGGTCGGTGCCCACGCCATCGAGACGGACGTTCACCTGTCCAGGGACGGGGTGGTGGTGATAGCCCACGTATGTCTACAGGTCGACCCCCCCCCACCCCCAGGTGCCGAGCCCATGCTCGCTAGTTCCCTCAACCACGCCCATGTTGCAACTTGCTGACGTGTCGTGTATCCTCCCTCTCCCCGCCCACAGGACAAGGATCTCAAGCGCTGCTATGGCGTGGACAAGGCGGTCCGCGACTGCGACTGGGAGTACCTCAGCACGCTCGAGACGCTCAAGGAACCACGGCAGCACATGTGCCGGCTGTCCGACGTGCTCGAGTTCCTGGCCGAGCCCGGGAACGAGGCTGTGTGGATGCTACTGGACATCAAGATTGATGACCCGCCTCGCGACATGATTCCTAGGATCGCAGCGACCATTGCTCATGCGCCGCAGGGGAAATGGGACCATAGGATCATCCTTGGCTGCTGGAGGGTGAGTTGAACACTGCATACTTAAGTATGTAGGGTTACTTAAGTAGTTGCAAATACTTGTGTGTCACACTCGAGCTGACATTTAATCTTGCGCTATCAGGCCGAACAGCTGCGGCTCTGCCACGAGCTCCTTCCACACTTTGCCATCACTCACATAACAGTCTCCCTGGTTTTAGCAAGCGAGTACATGAAGATTCCAAATATAGCCATGAACATGCGACAAGAGTCCCTCTTCGGCCTCGGCGGGCGTGCGTTTCGAGAGCGTTGTCAGGCCGAAGGGCGGCCGCTATATGCATGGACTGTTAACAAGAAGTCATGGATGGAGTGGTGCATAGGCGCAAAGGTCGACTGCGTCATTACAGACGACCCAAAGCTGTATCTGGAAGTGTGCCACCGTCGCCATGAGGACGAGGGCCAACATTCCAGCTTGAAGAAAGCAAGGCGGACGATCAAGGCCGCCATTGTCAGGCCGCGCGACCTGTTCCTCAAGATGTTCTACCCTCTCATGATCAAGGGGCTCATGCGGATTTTCAGGGCCTACGATCGCCTTGGTTACCCTGAGCAAGTACGGGAAGACTTGCGGCCTTTGACTTGATCTCAGCTTCACTTGGGACCGCGCCCAAGGGGTCGGTCAGTTAGGGCCCTGGTGGTGCTCAAGTGCTCGACGAGCAGGGGATCACGTGCAAGTGTGTGCTGTTCGCGGCCTGCAAGTGGTCTGGTTGCTTGCGTCGATCATTCCTTTCAGATTACAATCATTGAGGTTCAAATGTTCTCCATGACTTACAGAACACGGGTGACGGGATGGCCATGGTAAGATGTGGTCAAGGCAAAAATGACAGAGTTCATCCATCAAGGCTACCTTGCCGGATTCTTCACTGCCGTCCGTCAAACTGTCCACTTGAGCAGTCCAGGCTAAGAAGAGGTCGGCGCAAAAAGACGTGACAGATCCTCCCCGTCCACATGGTCGACTGGTTTCGTAGAATATAGCCGTCCTTCATCTATCGTAGCCCTAACGGCCTGTGCAAGTGCCGGTATCAAGACCTTACGAACAGACTACAATGTTTGCAGAGGATGATATGGGAGCGCCAGCAACATAGACCCTGAATCAAGGTGACAAGGAGCTGTGGCCCGATGTGCCTCCGAGCTCGCTCGTGTACAGCGTTGGATTTTGTCATGAAGTGCGTGTCCAATTTCCCGTCTAGTATATAAGGCATTACACTTCTAATACTCAAGCTATACCTAGTATATTTACACTAGTACAATTAAGGTCAAAGCTATTATAGTTTGTAAATAACCTAGTTTCACACTATTACGTACTATGTGAAAGTACTTTCTACTATATAACTTAAGCCTTTAATTTATACGAATTAAATAATTTAATAAAGTAGTATTTTTTAAAGGTTTATAATATTACTTCTTAAATATATTTTACTAATAACCTTAACTAACTACATTAACCTTCTTTAATAAACTACTTAAAACGAATTATATAAACTATTACTTAATTAAGATTAAACTAATACCTTAATAGTACTACTTATTATTATAGCTATAAGCTAATTAGTAGTAAGACCTACTAAGTAATTCCTTATATTTAGCTTACCTAATTAGCTCTCTAAGCTACTACCTTTTTAAAGTTAAATTATAGCTCTACTACTTCTACTATACTATTCTTTAGATAATACTAGCTTTAAATTAATAAATCTTCACTAATAACTTATACCTTTTACTATACGTTGTAAAGATTATCTTACTTTTAACTATAACTTTAAAACTAACTATTATAGTTAAATATCATAAATTAAAGTACTTTATAATTAACCTAAATCTAACTTCTTTAAGCTGAATACCTAGTATTATAAAATATAAATATAAATATAAATATAAACAATATAAATATAAATATAAATATAAATATAAACAATATAAATACATGTTATAACTCTATAAATAGCTAACTAAAAATGTTAAAAAATTAGTTATCTTAAAGTAAATAAACTTCCTTTTAAGATATATATATATATATTGTTAAACAAGGTTTATATTAATAAAAAGACTTTAAGAGTACTAATTAAGATACTATATAACTTTTTTATTTATATAGTAAGAAAAGAACTATAAATAGGATTTTATATAATACAAAAT
>MAVT02001516.1:0-12013 GCA_001702395.2 Diaporthe helianthi
CGTAGTCTGCGCCAGTGCCCTGATCAAAGTGACTGCTAAACGTAGAGAAGGCACAGGCCATCGCCCACCGCTGTCAAACAGTCGCAAGCAGCTTCCAATGAGGTACCTAGGTAGGTCACTTGGCTCTGCTCGCGCACGCTCAGCGATTCAAATGACTACCTCGAAGAATTCCAGCATCTCTACGAGAGCTCACCATTCTCCTCCGTCGTCTGCAATGCCGCCATGAGTTGTTTTATGAGGCCACTGAGGTTTTCCCACTCATTGCGAGCCTCAAGCCAGCTCATCTACTCAACAACACCCACAAGATGCACGCGAGTCTTCTCGTCGACCCCTCGGCCGAGGAGGCACACGAACTTCCCCCGTCACGATGACCAGGTGCCTCGACTCGCAAAACAGCCTCTGCACCAACTGAGTCTGGCAGACCTAGTCAAGTAAATACCTCTTTTACCCCTTGCCTTGGAATTAAACCACCAGTCGAGACTCGGCCTAACAAAAGAAACAGGCATGGCCGGCCACCTCTCTCGGCAGAGGCCCTCCTCACGTCTGCCCGCTTCACGCTGTCGCTGCTCCCAATTCGTCTCGCACACCGTATACAGGCCCTACGCAATCTGCCCTACATTGTCGTGTCCAACAGTCACATTACCAAGATCTATAACAACTACGAGCACTCGCTCTCCACCTTACTCCCGTGGCTCGAGGACTCCCCCAACAGCAAACACACCCTCTCCACACTCGAGGATGAGATCCGCTTCACTGAGGTCCTCGCCGAGCTAGTCCAGACTCACACCGACACAATCCCTATCCTCGCCCAGGGTTTCCTCGAGTGCAGGCGGTACATCAGCCCGTCCGAGGTGACACGGTTCCTGGACGAGCACCTGCGCGCCCGCATCGGCACCAGGCTGATCGCCGAGCAGCACATCGCGCTGCACTTCTCGTCCAAGCCGCACTTCGACCCGGGCGCCTCACCGACCCCGTGCACCGACCACCCGTCCTTCATCGGCGTCATCGACACGGCCCTGCAGCCCGCGGGCGTCATCGACGCCTGCGGCGAGTTCGTCGCCGACATCTGCGAGCTGAAATACGGCGTCCGCCCGCGCTGGGAGATCGACGGCAACCCGGACACGACCTTCGCCTTCGTGCCCAACCACCTCGAGTATATCGTCACCGAGCTGCTCAAGAACGCCTTCCGCGCCACCGTCGAGAGCGGCATGACTAAGGAGCCCGTCGTCATCACCATCGCCCCGGAGCCGCCCGCCGGCGACAAGGACAAGGACAAGGACAAGGACAAGGACAAGGACAAACACAAACACAAACACAAACACAAACCCCCGTCGCCGTCGCAGCTGGCGAGGCAGTCGTCCACCACCACCAGCGATGCAATACGGCCTCTTGATGACAACGCCCCCGGTGTTACCATCCGCATCCGCGACCGTGGCGGCGGCATCGGGCCGGAGATCCTGCCCAACATATGGTCGTACTCGTTCACCACCATGGCGGAGGACGACGATATGGCCGGCATAGGAGGAGCAGGCGGCGGCGGCAGCAGCAGCAGCAGCATCAATAACAATATATACACCAGCACAAGCATCGACGCCCTGAACGTCATCTCAAACTCCGGCAATGGCGGCAGCTCCATCGCGGGGCTCGGCTACGGCCTGCCCCTGGGCCGGGCCTACGCCGAGTACTTTGGCGGGGGCGTCGCCGTGCAGAGCCTGTACGGCTGGGGCACGGATGTGTACCTTAGGCTCAAGGGCGTCGGGCGGATAGAGTAAGTGGGAAGAGCTTGCTAGGCTTCTTCCTGCCTCGGCTTGGAATCGGCCAGCTGGTGTTTGCCAGCGTTGCCATGGCCAAGAAGTGTCGACCACGAGGGCACGGAACTTATTGCATGCATGTATGTGAGTTCTGGATATGGAATACGTACTTAATTGAGTAAGTAAGCAACCAGGCAATGTTTCCAAAACAAAACACGATACGTTCTAGCCTCCATCGCTTTGGATCTAGAAATCAACAACCCACCTACCCACCCCGGTCATCCTGCAATTCCTCGAAATGCCAGTTACAGTAAATTACCTAGGTAGTTGATGCACCAGGTCCTTAGTTACCCTTTGGTTCCATTTTAGGTGTACAATGTAGGGCTGCCCACTAAATGACTGTCCTTTAATATCAACTAGCAGCTGTGCCTGCGCTTTTTCGACGACTTCAGCAAACCCTTACAATTTCCGAAGCAAGTCTCACTATTCGTTTCAATCAGACCGACAACCTGGAGCGTGTGGTAGATACGTGGCTCTGGTCCTCGAGATATTGTCTGCCAGCGCCAGCTTGGGGATGGTGCTCGCTTGGTTATCACGCCTGGCTCTCAGGCGCCAGGCAGAACCGATCCTTGGTCCTCGTCTCATCCACATCGAGATGCGAATCCCCGACTGTTTGTCCAGCATCAGAGGCCGAGGATATTCCAGACTCTCCAAAATCAGAAGAAACCGAACCGACAAGCTTGAGAACGCTCCCAACAGAACTGATCCTCCTCATCTCCGAACTCCCCCTCCCTGCAGGCGCGCTTTGTCTTGCACTAATATGTAGGCGCATGTACAAAATTGTGGATATCAGCTATTTGGCGCCACGACCTGACACAGATGCCGTGGATACGCTACTGTGTCGCCTGGTGGAAAGGGATATTACAAGGTTTACCTATTGCTATACCTATCAGAAACTCCGGCCTGCGCAGTCATCTCCCCATAGGCCGATTCGGTATTTCGTCCACTACCACGATACGGCCAGCCTAGAGAGGGTACTATTTGTCAGAGTCAATTTGTTCTTGCTTGACTACTGTGCCACTCGTACTGTGATGAATCACCAACTACTCGGGCTGCAACATGGTGTTCCTGCGTCTTGCTTGGCAAACGTTCGCAAATATCAGCATCCTTATATGAAAGGAATCTGTGGGAGTGAAGTATGGGCAGCTCATGTGATCCCTTGAGAACTACAGAGTATACCGGTCTCGCATATACACACTTTTTCACAAAGGAGCCAATACAGGAGGAGCCTTTCAGCACTTTTGTAATACACATGCAAGATACATCCAAATATGTACTCACGAGGATGCTGCTTGATACCAAGGCAAAGAACTTCCTAAAAATGTAATAGGAAATACCAGACACCAGGATTCGGGATGGTGTCAGAAGTGTGAGACTGACTGGGAAGTTGACATCAGGTGGGCAGATATGGACCGCGGCTGGAAGGTCATGATTAGGACTTACCACGGGCTGGGTGCTTGTCACTCACCCCAGGATCAGAAATGGCAAGCTATGAGTGTCAACAGTAAGGCGAAGGCATATAATATAGGGAGGTGTCCGGCGGCAGTGTCAAGGAACTTTGGGAACAGCACATGTCGCAGCTCTGATGACCAGCTGTGAGACACACCCATTGATGGGTCAGCATATGTGCAAGGAAAAGTCAGTAAAGCTCACTTTGACTCACCTCACCCCACCTCACCTTCAGGACAGTCAGATTATGACCTCGTGATTATTTTAGATTCAGGGGCAGCTCAACACAGGGGGCAAACATTAGAGTACTTCCAAGCTATCACAAGCTATCACAACACAATCTTTGACAAGGAAAATACGCAAGCATTGCACAAGGTAAAGGGATGATCAGATTCCCCAAATCCAACTATAGACAACTCAATTATCAAAGCACCCGAGTTTCCTGACCCATCAAGCTCCCAGAAGATGTTGAAAGACCATGTTAAAAAAGATATGCTGACGCCGCTAGATAACCCAAAGATCCTGGTCAAATGACCCTCCCTGTCTCTCATGCTCAAAATGGTTACCATCATTAACCCCCACATTTGCTCCATGTATTAATACTTTTGCGTTTTCCAAATCATGGTACAAAGATCTTTATTTGTCCTCCCTCCCCCGAATCATATTCCCAGCTTCACTTATTACATTACATGTTCGCCAGCTCGTTGTCGATCTGCCGGTCCATAAACGTCCTCCGCTCACCCGTGAGCTCAGTCTGCAGCCTCTGCTCCACCAGGGCGCGCACCTGCTTTTTGGTGACGGTGTCGAGGTCGACCTCCCGCAGGACGGCTTGGATACACTCAGTGATGACCACGTCGTCAGGTCCGCCCGCCCCAGGGCCGCGAGAGAAGTCTACAGACAGGGTGGACTGGTTCTGCTGCATGTAGCCGCTCATGGCCGTGCCGGCACGGGATTGCCCGGCGCCCATGCCAAAGTGAGACTGTGCGCGGTCCTGATATGGCGAGTTGCCCCGGTCAAGGCCTGTGCCAACGCTGAAGGTGGAATGTCTTTGCGCGAGGCCCGGTTGATCCGTGTACGGCGTGGTGAATGTCGAGTTTCGACTCATGTGTTGCTGGAACGGCGCAGGAGATTGCGGAGGAGCCATGTAGGCTCCACGGCCGAGCGCGCCGGTCAGGACTGAAGGCTGACGTACAGACGAGTACACGGACTTCATGTCGTCGAGCTCGTAGTCAGCACCGCCTGCGTCGTAAGGGTTGTTCATGTCATGAATCCCGCCCTTCTCGGTGTATCCGCGACGCCCTGGCAAGTTGTTCTGCAACGCATGATCGTCCCAGCGCTGCAAAGGAATGCTGCGCGGATCGAAGCCCTCATCATCAACAGCGACGATCTGCTTCTGGCCCTTCTCGCCGATGACGATACGGGTGTTGCCCCAGGAAAAGTTATCCTGGTTCCAGAAGGAATATACGGGCAGAATGAAAGAATAGACTGGGTAAGCCATAATATATATGATCATCCAGCCAATGTGTTGCCATTGCCTCTTGAGGATGAAAATAAGCGCCTGAAGACCGTAAACGGCTGCGATCATGATGAGTGAAATCATCGGGAACTGGCCCGAGTGGCTGGCAACTCTGTAGATGAGGTAGCCAAGGTAGATGGTCGTTGCTGGCAGGATGATGGTTCCAGTAAGATCGATCAGCACGACAAATCTCATGCTAAAGCAGCAGAATCCGCACATATCCTTGAGCCACATCAACTCGACCAGGTTGTGAATCGTCGAGTTAATCCATCGCCGACGCTGAGACAGCAGGACACTCCACGTCTCGGGGGCAGCCGTTTGGCAGTAAGCATCTCCGGTGAATTTGTACGACATGTAGGGAAAGTGTTTGGTCATGAGTGTGGTCAAGAAACGATCCTCTCCGAGAGAGAGCAGGTTCTTCTTGTGAAGGGTATCAACGCGGCAGTCACTGTAGTCTCGGATGATTTCATCTGCGATGATGAGAGGCTTGCCTCGGTCAGAGGTTCGGAGTCGATACATGGTGAAACTGGTCTTTCGTTAGCTGTCGCCAGAGCAGGGTTTTCAAAGTCAGGGTATCGGCTTACCATCCAGGCAGACAAGTAACGCTGCCAAACAACGACTCAAATGCCTTTGCCAAGTTGTGAGAGATGAAGTACTCGTAGACCTGGATCATCGTCCACCACGACCTTTCCTCGTTCTGCAAACTAGTTTCACCACAAATACCAGCGATCTTGGCGTTGTGGGCACAAGCGGCGACCAATCTGTTGAGCGAGTCTTCCCGAACACAGGTATCGGCGTCTACCATGAGCAAGTACTCGTAAAGCTCAGGATCGACACCGATAATGTTGTTGATCTGATGGAACATCTCAAGCTCAAGAGGACTCATGGGGGCCCGGTGGTGCACACGGTTCAGGAAGCTCATGAGCAGGATCTGAGAGTCACGCTTGCCGCGGTTACCTGGCTTCGACTTCTTCTGCTCAGACTCTTTGCCAACCTTGACGACCACAATATATGGGACGACGTTGCCTTCATATTCGTAGAGACCAGAGTAAACCTTGCCGTAATTGAGCTGCTCGCTCCCAGTACCGACGGATTTGAAGGGTAGCGCAGGCGGATCGAGTTTGGGATCAACTCCGAGAATGTCGAGCACGATCTTGGGCGTAGGGCGGTCGTTACCAGCACCGGTAAGGACACCGTCGCAGATAACGCAGATAAGCTTGCGCTTGTTGTCGTACTGCAGAGCTGTGAGAGAGTCCAGAGCCTTGCGGAGCGAGTCCTCGCCCTCGGTGTAAGCCGGAACCTGGCAGATGACGAACTTGTCTTGTGGAGCGGGGCGCCGTTTCGAGCCGAACTGCAAGGCAGCCAAGAATTTGACGACGATGACAAGACAGATAATGATGGTAAACGCGAGCAGAATGTAGTTGTTGACCTGGCACCTTGCGCTGAACCGGAACTCCGGGATGCCCACGTAGAAGGTGTTCTTGATGCAGTTGAGACTGTTTGACAGAGTTCTCGTCTTGGTGGCATTGCGCGAAGCATCTTTCAAAAGGCCGTTCCACTTGGATGTGACATCTTCGCCGAGGTTGTCCGAAACAACATCTGTTAGATCCGAGTCAAGGAATCTATATTGGGCCAAATTGTTCTGAATGTCCAGCGTGTGGAAATAATCAGTCAGATCATAGATTCCGCCATCGTAGATGACCCAATTATTGAATCCAGCCTGGCCTTGGGTATAAACCTTGTTCTTGTCGAAGACGAGGTCACCTTTGTAATACTCCTTGATCTTGGGTTCGAAAGTGGTGTAGTACCAGTTTGGGTCGGCCAGAGCCGTATTCGGGTCAGGTTGGTAGAATCCCGAGGTGTGCTTTCCATTGGGGTTGGTAACAGTAGTGTTCTGAGTCAACTGAATCATCTTGTCTGTTACGATTCCAGGGCATGTAGTGATCAGAGGCCGCACGAAGTATCCGTCAAGATTTGCGCCAGCGAACGGTTCCATCATGGCCGAGGTTGTCTTGATGCTGGTGTCGCTGTGTTGTGTCTTCCAGAACTTGGAGATATCGTAGACGTGGCCGTGTACACTGACCCAGAAATCATTGTCCGCTGTATGCTGCGCGACCTCTTTTGATGTCCAGGCTTTGTCGAAGTTCGGACAGAGTAGCAGACCGAACCAGATGATCCAGAAGACAACGAGAGCATTGGCGAAGACAATAAAGAAACACAGGACGAACTTCTCTCGCCAGGCCATGCGTACATCCGGTCGCTTCATCCGACCGAGGAAGCTGAGCAGGAAGGAGGGAATCCAGAACGTGAGCGCCCACACAACAGCCACCCAGATACGCCGGCTCTTGTCAACAGGTTCCTCCTCGATCTTCTTGCCGTCAGCGAGTTCGGGGTCCATCATGCCGACGAACTCGCCTTCTTTGTTGTAGTAGTACTGTTCATCGTGTCGGTGGGCGTCGCCTTTTATGCCAAGGCCGTAATCACCCTTGTGTGGTGCGCGCCGGGCCTGCTGTGAAGGAGCGATGGACGGTGCCCGGGAACCACCAGGACCCAGTCCGAGAGCGGCCGGGCCAAGCAAGGTGGCCTGACTGCGGTTTCTCGAGTGAATGAGTCCCTCGTTGCTCTCGTTCGCATGGGCATCGCCAAATGGAGACTGGCCGAAATAGCCGCTGCCGTTGGTGTTGGCGGAATATCCTGTTTCGAGACCAGTGGATGCCACAAAGCCGCCCATTCCGAGGCCCATTCCCACGCCTGCGCCTGCGCCTGCGCCTGCGAGCTGTCTGTTGTCAATCATACCCTCGGCCTCCCACCAAGCGTTCTCGTGCATCCAGACACGCTCATTACCAACAGCCACCTCGCCATTGCTCCAGCCCCTCTCAAGGAGCCAGCCTTCGATGCCATCTTTTCCGTCCTTGCATCCGAGGATGGAATAACGCTGCACAAATTCATCGTGGTCAAAGTCTGCGGTGAAATCCAAATTCTTATTTCGCCGGTTGGCCCATTCAGGCAGCCTCCAGGCGCGCAGCTGGCGCGAGACGCATCCTGCAGACCAAGCAGAGGTGATGGACGGTAGTCCAGCGATGCTAGCCGGCGAGTCATCTGTAGGGTGGATGGAGAGGTGATGCCACGCGCGGCTACTGCTCAGGAGATTCTGCAGGTCCACTCGTGCATTCCGGCCCAGGTTGATCCCCTCGCCCTCGACAGGAAACATCAGCTTCTTGAGGAACCCATCTTGGTCGGCACCATGGGCGAGCTTTTCTAGCACTGCCTCGCGCTTCTCGAGTTCGTGCTCTCTCTCCCGTCCAGCCGGGCCAGACATAATTCCCAAATCCGGGGCAACGGCATTCACAGCATTTTGCATCTCGCGGAGAACCGAGCTACCCGCGGCGGGAACGTCAATGCCGTCTTGCTTCATCTCGGCGTTGATACCGGTGGTGTCGTCGAAGATACCGCGTAGAGCCAAGGCTTTGCCTAGGTCTGGGTCGGGGATTTCCAAAACGGTGATGCACACCGTGTCCTCATTATCATTGTCGGTGTTGTTTGTGCGCGCTCCGCTGTCGCTGCCAGAAGCACTCCCAATACGAGGTGCACGACCCATCTCGGCAGCAATGGCGTCGTTTGCCTTGGTAATGACCCAGTCCACAAGAGCCTCGTAAATACCGCCGATGAACGTTGACCTTTCCTCAGTGCTGCACTGGATCGCAAGCACATCGGGCTCGACTCCAAGCAGACCACTGACATCCTCGATGATATCATCGAAGGCGTCCCCATCGAGGTGATAGTCGAGGGTATCTCCGAGCTTTAGCAGCCCAGCAAGTGTCGAAATGAGGTTCCTGTGAGCCGAGCCCTTGATGCCAATCTGCTTCAGGGCGTCACGAAAGTCATCGGCAGCAGCAGCATCATCGCCGTTGATCAGATAAGAAGGTGGCTCGTACGTGTTGGATCGTGCCAGGAGGGTGTAGGTTTCAGGGCTCTTAAGGCTGAGGAACTCGCGCTCAGCCGGGGTAGCACTCGCGCTTAGGAGGTAGTAGAACACATCGAACGCACGATTCCCGGCCTCAGCCGGAATATCCAACAGCCCCTTTTTCGTGTCGATGCCGCCCTGGGAGAGTGCCAGGGAAGCAAGATGGAGGTCACCGGCGAGGTTGAGTGTCAAAGTCACGGCGAGACCAGCCTGACGAGGGGTGGATGGGTTGTGTGGTGTCGTACAGCGGATGAAGGGGAGGACTGCTTCGAGGGCCTTGAACAGCATGGGGGTCACCTGCATGGGCAGACCATGCTCAAGGAACGGCACGAGGACGGACGGCGTCGACGTGTGTAGAGAACTAGAAGAGTTTGGAGGGTCAGCATAGGGGAGGACGCGGTGTATGTCGAGGACCTCACAACCCGGTCATCGGGCAGAGTTAGACTCAACATACCTCAAGATTATACAACCATCCTCTGCCCTTCGCCTGGCGTGTTCCCAGGCGCGGGCTCCAATGGCTGTGTCGATGGTGCCTCCGGTCGAGTGATTTGGCGGAGGTGGGTTGGCCGTGAGCCAGGTGTTGACGACGACACTCGAGCTTGCATCGAGAGCGTAGGGCTTGCCCTCGACGTAGATGTTGTGGATGGAGTTGAGCAGCGTTGTAGTGCTGACCTGAACCGACTGCTGCCCAGTTCCTCGGGGAGCACCAGGCATGTCTGATGCCACCGAGTACATGGACATTCGGCTCGCCATGTTGGGCGAAGGCACGCCTTTGTCTGCGTGGCGACCACCAGTTCAGATCACGGATGCCCGAGGTCTGTGATCACTACTGTAAGTGCACCCTTGGGTTGGTAGTGCTCTGAAGTCGAGAGGATCGTGGATACTGGTCGAAACGATGGAGCGAATGTGGTGAGGTTTGGGGGAGGTGCGGGTTGGTTCGCTGGGCAACGCTGCAGAAGTCCAACGGCGGGCGAGTCTACTCGCTTCTGCTTTGTTCAATAAAACAATTGCAACGCAAGTTACAAAAAGTATGCAATAAACAAAACCGTGCAAGAGGTAGAAACTTAGTATCAACGACAGGAAACCAACCACCAGAGCGAGTGAGGGGGTTGATTGATTCGGGTCTCAGGTAGAGTTGACGACGAGCCAGAGATGGAAAGAGATTATCCCATACCACAACGGGCTGCACAGTACCTATTCAAACGGGCAGGACACGAGCGGCGAGGCTAGCCTAACGTGACGCCTGGGCACACGCTACAGAGAGGTGTGGTTCTGGCTGTCCTGCTGTCCGGGCCGAGAGGTGTAGATTCCAGGGCCTCGAGCAGGATAATCCCACCCGTAAAGTACCTGGGTAGATCCACCAGTTCGGCACAGAGCGAGAGACTACTACGGCAGGCGATGAGGACCCCAGGTGCAGAATACGAGGCCAAGTTCGCGACGGTGCATGATTTTGGCGGAGGATCATTGGCTGACCTTGCGAGTGGGCCCCCGTACAGACTGAAGGAGTAGCACAAGTTCTGGAAGTTGAACCAGACCTGCCCCAGGTGCACCGAGGGAAGCTTCCACGGCTTCGAGACTGGCTAACTTCAGATGGTGCAGGAGGGCGTGTGGATGGAGCACAGCTGGCACTGTCCCAGTCGGCGGCGCCGGCTGATTGATACTGTAGTGTTAACCAACAGGCACGGTTCGGTCAGGTTAGGTTGATAGGGGAGTACGGGGTTGCCCCCTCTGCCCCTTTGTAGTGTGGTGTACACCCACTCCCGTATCCATGCTGCCCGGCTGCGCGACTGCCCGCTGCCGGGCTGCCACTCTAAAAATATACTAGGTACCTACTGAAGTACCTAGGTAGGTATGTACTGTATGCATGCGACGGGCGGGCGATGGCAAAGAAGGGGGGAAAACAGTGGAGGCCTGGCAGGGGATACGAGAAGCTAAAAACTCTTGATCGAGAAACCCGAATCGACTGCATCACGACAGGTCGATCGACAGAGAACCAGACCGACTGATGACGGACTAACTGACTGACTGACTGACTGACTGACTGACGGACTGACTGATGTTGTTCGTTGCTGCTGCCATTCTCTCATTCTCGTGTAGTGCAGTGTGGTGTAGTGTGGTACACGAGGAGTGACACCATAAATGCAAGCCCTTTCAAGAATTCCGGATCTCGGATTGATCAACCAACCAGCCGACTCACAGTACCCAAGTAGTGTACCTACCTAGGTAGTATAGGCAGGTCCTATATCCGTTACGGCGAGGGCTCCACTTGCCAACATAGCGTATTACTGTGTGTGTTATATGAACGAGCCCCTGGCCCGTCGAGTCGGACTGGAGCAGAGCAATCAATTCCAGTGGCTTGGGGACGAGTTATGCAGTCCTCTCTTTCTCCTTTCTCTCGTCTCACCGGGACGACTCACGCGACACAACCACAACATGACTGCAAGACACAGACTGGTCACTGCACGCAGCCCTCCCTCATGCATCACACAAGTTCGGAGTACCGGTTGTGAGCAGGCCAGTTGTAGTGTAAGAAAAATCTCCGAACGGCCTCAAATTCAATTTCTTTTTCCTCGTTCCCGCCAGCCTGCTAGGTCCGTATGCACGATCCTCGACCCTGGCCCCGGCCACTGCGACCAGTCAGGCATAGCTTGCCCAGGAATCCCCAGCCCTTTTTTTGCCTTACCGCTTCCGTTCATGGCAGACATGGGTCGTCGGTATTATGATTTATCGCCAGATGGATATGCACCATCCACTGCCAACCACTGTGGTACAAAACCAGGCTGAGCATCAACAGTTTTCCTTGTTTGGGAGACGGCAAGATCGTGCAAAAAGCAAGGACGAGCACGATGCCCATGATGCCAGGATGCATTGTGTGATCCATTGAGCCCCATCCGGCCCATCTGCATTGCTACCGGCCGATTGATGTGCATTGGATCTGCCTCGGTGCCCTGCCCTGCCACGTCCTGGATCCAGCACTCGAGGGGATCTGCTAACCTTGTTTTTAGCGGCCGCACCGCCAGAGAACGAGAGAGCACATAGGCGTGTAATCTGTCAGTCCCTGTCCGTCCTCGTACCCGTCCTGCCGTCGTGGGGACCGACAAGAATCACATTCTTTGCCTTGTCTGGAAGTTCAAGTGCGGTTTGTAGCTTGTTCCCGTGCGCTGCTTGGAAAATACTGTGCACACAGTACGGGGAGTACCGGTACTGCACTTGCACAGCACCAGCGATGGTGAAATTGCAGACCCACCCACCTACTTGCAAGTAATCGGTAAA